>JAWQUT010000065.1:721196-756630 GCA_033807755.1 Ellobium chinense | reverse complement strand
AGCCAGCCAGCCAGCCAGCCAGCCAGACAGACAGACAGACAGACAGACAGACAGACAGGCAGACAGACAGACAGACAGATAGATGGGAGGGCTCTCACAATGTTCTGTGTAGAAATTATGAAACCCACACAACAAAAATTTACATCTTGTCCAACATTTCTTGCTAATTCAGCAATCGTGTTTGGTTTTTTTTGTTTGTTGTTGTTGTTTGTTTTGTTTTTGAATGCTGTTTTTCAGGCGGGACGGACGAACGGACGGACGGACAGACAGACAGACAGACAGACAGACAGACAGACAGACAGACAGACAGGCAGACAGATGGATGGGAGGACTCTCACAATGTTCTGTGTAGAAATTATGAAACCCACGCAACAAAAATTTACAACAATAAAATGTCATTCTCTGAAAAATGGAAAGGCGGCCATGAAACGGGTTAAAACAATAACTATGAATTATACATGCATTTTATAATAGAAGTGATGGTGGCCGCAAAATGGATATAAAAGTGGCGGATTTAGACGTGGGCAGAATAGTGTCTTTAGGGGCCCCGGGGGATGAGAAAATATATTTATGGAGAGAAATAAAAGAGAAGGAAAAGAAGCAAATGAAAATGGGTGGGATGACTTTTTTTTTTCTTTGCTCTAAATCTTTAAACCCATCCTTCCTGAGATGGCAAAATTCCCGCCCCCCGCTCCTCTCCCTCACTTTCCACCCAACACGTCCGACTTACGGTACTTCTGGATCTCAAGCATAGGTTCCCTGCGGGGTCACATAATTAGGGCTACGAAATAAATAATAAAAACAAAAACAAAAAAACGTTAGATAAAAAAAAATATGTTTATTATCTCTCTCTTTCTCTTCCCCCCCCTCCCCTTAGAGCAAAGACCCCCCATTCTTCCCTTCATTATGTTTAAGCGTTATCTGAATAATGTATGGACCTATACTATAGTGAAATCCGCCCCCACTGATGAGAGCCCTCCCAGACTGAATGTTAACCAGGCTGTCTGTGCGCATCAGTGGGTCTATTCTTATACATCATGACGCACTTAACTTACGTTTATGACTGTGGTAGGTATGAGAATAGAATATCAGTGTGCTTTGGAGATCGGTTCAAATACAGCTTTATGTCCTAACTAGCCCTTAGCTTTATTCTAAGTACAAATTTAACACAGGATTTTTTGGAAGCAGATCTTATTATTCCGAAACGAATTATATTTTAGATCTTCCGGAGGATGAAAAGACAAAACCTTACCATTGGCAATATTTCAAAGAAATAATAATCGCATTTTCCAGAGAACCGAATCTATTCAATAATTAATGTAACATTCGGAAACAGCCTGTGTCGCGTGATCACATTATCCGCGCAAATGAAGCCCATCCTTTCCTCCTTCGACCTGCTTTTAAGCTCCTTGGACAATGACAAGGAACTGAACCCTGTTTCTCGGATATGTTCAATCGGTTCGATGAAATCACAATCTGATTACGACAAATATTTGCTTGAGTGCTAATGATCAGCACCTGCCCAGTGGCTGCAGTATACTCTTTTCATAGTCTAGAAATAGGTCCAATGCATTTTCACGCAACTATTCATCAGTGAATGATTATGCGATAGATGGATTGTGAATGATCAAAGTCCTGAAAGGTTAATGAAAACAATGATAATTATACGGCACGGTATGTAAAGCTCATATCTGTGCACTACCCGTTATGGCGATTTCGCACTATTAATAGCCCACCAGATGACCCAATCACTTTTTTATCTCCGTCGGAAGCATTCAGTGCCAATGCCATTTTACGGGCACTGAATATGAGTAGATCATTCTGGCAACAGTTTTCTTCTACGCCTAAAGTAGGACAGTTCTATTTAGATCTATGACCAAGTGGGTCAAGGTAAACGTAAATGAAGCATTTACTATGTGACCGTGGCAAGGACCCATGAAACGTTGACTTTTTGACACAAAGCTGAAGTCCAATTCCTAGAATAGTCGGCCTTGCTGTTCCAGGAAGTCACCTTTCGGAACACTCCCGTATTTGCCATGGCATAAGAGAGAAGTTCAAAAGCGTGAATGGCTGATTAATGCTTATAGTTACTGATAAACAAACATTGTGATTGGTAAACAAAGAGTAAATAAAAAAAAATAGCGTCGGCTGGCCTAATTTAGCCACGTGGAAAACTTTTCTTTTTCAACTTGTAGGCAAGATCAATTCAATGATTACTATTGTAAACAGTTGAAAAACTTGATATCTCCTGTGCATCATGAGGCACATTCAGTCAGAATCTGCACTGGAATCTCAGAATTGGAAGTAAAGCTAATCAAAAAACGCCCTGACATTCTTCCAAAGTCTGAAAATTGTCCATCCTTGAATTACGGAATCACATCCTTTGCTTCTCGCAGGTGTCCTTCATCTTCGGCATGGTGCTGATTCCATGTTTCTCCGTGTTCGGCTCTGTGGGAAACGTGCTCAGCCTCCGTGTCCTGGTCCACCATCGCATGAGGAATGCCACCAACATGGTCCTGGCTGCTCTCGCTGTCTCGGATCTTCTCTTCCTCCTCCATGCGGTCTACTTCTCCTTTCTGAAACTCTACGCCCTGAGAAGTCCTGTCGCTGGTGAACATCTCAGGTAGGTCATAGGTCTGGCTGCTCTCGCCGTCACCGCACTTGTCTGTCTCCTGCTTCCTGAAACTACGCCTTTAACTTTAAAAGTCTTGTTGCTGGCGAACATCTCAATTAGACTTTGACATATTTTTAACGTTTTTAGTAGAAAAACATCATTTTGCTGAAACAGTCCAGCTTGAACTCGAAAAAACCCATTAACGGCATTGACCGGCTACCTTGTTGGCTGACAATTTTCCGGAAGTGAGGCAATTATGAACACACATGTAAATTAAACTTTTACTGTTTTTACTTAGTTAATTATTAACGACACACCGTTTTGTTTGGCAGCAGGATCGCCGGGCAGAATGACAATGTGTTGCAACCAGAATTCTATTCGCATTATTCTGTAGAAAGATGATAATTAATAATATGAAATTATCTATTATCCCTTGACAGGTCTATGACCTTTCCGCTGCTGGGTGCATACGGTAGTGTTGTGACGGCCCGGATCACCACGGGCCTGACGACAATGCTCAGCGTGGAGAGGCTCGTGGCCGTCTACTTTCCCATGAAGGCCAAGGTCATGTGCGGCAAGTTCATGACCGTCACATGCATCGTGGTGATCTACCTGGTGACGGCCGTGGTGTTCATCCCAAACGCCCTCAAGTACCACAGCTACTACCGGACCGTCAACAACCAGACCGTCTACATGATGGGGCGCACTCAGCTGGGGCAAAATACGCTCTTCTATCTCATCTACGGCAATGTCCTAAACGTTCTGTTCCGCTTCACCCCGCTTCTGATTCTCATCGTTGTCAACATACTCATCGCCCTGGCCATCCGCCGGACGTGGTCCTTCCGTCGCACCATGTCCAGCGGAGGTTCTGCCACCTATGAACAGAATCGCATCACCCTCATGCTCCTCATGGTCTCTCTTGTCTTCCTTGTCTGCATCCTGCCCGGTGCCATCCACAGCATCATGGATCAAATCTACGTGCAGTACTCGCGTTTTGGTGTCCAGAGCAACATCTACAACGTGTTCGGCAACGTCACGTACTTTCTGGAGACGGTAAACTCGTCTGTGAACTTTGTCATCTATATGGCTTTTAGCACCAAATTCTGCCGTACGTATAAGCAGATATTCTGCTGCACGCGCCAGAGGCGTATATCCCGGGGCTCCGCGAGGTCAATCATAAGGTTCTCCTCTAGGCCTCAGAATGGGTCAAGATCGAGCATGACCAGCTACAGAGAATTATACTTCTTAAACCAGCTTGGGAAAGGGATCGCCGGGCGTCTGACGGACGCCAATGGACAACCGGTTCGCAAAAACGGATTTGTTGCCAACACCGGGACTATAATGGAAGAGGGAGGGATAAAAATATTTAGGAGTAAATACTCCATCAGCGACAGTTACAGTGGTCATAGCCACAGCCAAGGTGGCCACAGCAGTCAGAGTAAAGGAGAGAGGTTCAGTCAGCACAGCGTGCACAGTGTACACAGTGTCCATAGCAACCATAGTTCAGAGCCAACAGCAGCTGAAATGTACAGCTGATGTTAATACTGTATCTGCCATCGCTTCATGCATTGATTTATCTGTACGCCAAGCGTACTTAGCATACTGATGAAACGATGTCGACTGTAAAGACTATAACTGTCATTCATCAACAGAAATGCACCTTAGAAGCCGATGAACTAGTCAGCGACATTTTACAAAGATGTTACCGTGTTGTTGAAACATAAAAGATTCAGCAACTGTTATGAGGCTAGCCTGCGTGTTATTTATTCGAGAGCTCTCTCTTTGTCTTTCAACTTGCCGACCATCTATTCGGGTACAGAACCAGCAATTTCTATGAAAGACGGAAGTCTTCCTGGTCATATCCAACAAATGGCCACGCAAAGCTATATCGCTAGCAAGCGCTGGCTGTGCTGAATGGCCCACTGAAATCACGCATGGTGGCTGTACAGTCTGGCTTGCTATCCTGAGCAACTTAATCCGACATGCTTCTGAGATTCAGGAGCAAGATGAGGTGGTCCCACACAACTACATGTACAACAGCTGCTGGACAGCATGACTGCAGACACACTTAATTTGCGCAGCCACATCTAAGTGCCCTGAGATTTCCTAAGCCTGAAGGTACTTTCCATGAGGAAAGTGTGAGGTAAATGAGAGGCTGTACTGTGGTAAGCAACATCAGGTCTGCAAAGGAATTATCCCCGATCAAACAAGACAGTGTTTCGGCCATTCCTGACGCTCTTGAGGCACTGAGCACATCTAGACGATGATCTTAGGCATTCCTCTGTTGTTTAATTTCAAGGATGAGAGTCTTAAATGGCAGTTTTCACCCTTTCGTTCAATAACCGTCACATGTCTTAAAGTGTTACTCTGTGTGACAATGTGCTTTGATCTCTATGGTGTCCTGTTGACTGACATCATTACTCTGATCAGACAGAAAAGTGCAAACCTCAATGACATGCTCAAATTCTAATGATGTACACTAACTGCGCCACAACAATTTGTGAACGATGTTCCCAGCTGGCTGATCTGACAGTCTGGGTCTAAGCAACCGAACCAAGACTGATACTGTTTATTGAAATATTCACGTTTGTGTGCCTGCATTATTTCTGGCTTCATGTCCTTCATCTGACAATGAATTCTCTTTCAAATGATCAAGAAATGTTTGCAAATGCATGAATAAGCGATTACCCAAAAAAAGTTTTGCTGAAATTGGGGTGGCAGCCGTGACAAACAAATAGGTCACTCAACCATCATTATGTAAGCAGAGAAGATATAAACAGTGAACAACCCATCCTCCGCATGTCACATGGGTTGAGGATTGACGTGTTGTGTGAAGAAGGGGAAGATATTTCTATTATATCCTATCTATTTATTTACTGCTTAATCTTGAACAGCCATGCAATGTGATTATCACATGAGACCATGCAATGAACACTTTGCCAATACACTATTTACACACTGAATCCCATGTATTTGTTTCACGTGGACAGATTAGTAATGATAATCATAACAATGGAGATTATAAGTATCACAAGTAGATTATCCTGGTTTGCGTGACTTCACATTAATACATTACTGCCTCCAGCAGACCACATCACCCAGAATTTTTCTCAACTTCATGGGGAGCACACAGTGCCAATGACATCTTACAGTTGCTAAATATAGGCATTCAGAAAAAAGGCTTTCATTGCCCACAACCACAGGCTTACTTCAATGGTGACCCGAGGAAAATGTATATAAAATGCTTCCCAAAGGCAGTCTACAATAATCACAACAAGACTATGGCGAGAAATGAACTAACAACAAACACTGATGTGTTGGGCACAAACCAAGTGTCTGTGACATGACAGTGTTGGTCAATGACAAAAGATACAAATGTGACATGACTGTGATGCTGAATGACAAAGCAGATATTTTTGATCTGACCGTGATGATGAATGGCATAACAGGCATTCACTTCCCGACTGTCCTAGTATGGGAAGATTTATTTTAAGTGAATACTGTAAATAAACATGCTTGGCTGTATCATATTCTCTCTAACTGACATCAGAGATGATAAAATTATTATTATATAATCTTTGTTGGCATCCCTTGTGCGTCAAAGTGTAGTGGGGAGGTGTGACAATTTGAGTATGATGTAAGACGATTTGAACAGTAATGAAATGTGTGGCAGTTCATGAAAGCCTGTCTTAAGTTGCAAATCACGTTTTAATAATAGGTGCAAGCAAAGTGATTTTTGCCTTCCAGGCCGAAACAGAGTTTTTTTGCATCATCACATTAACCAACATTCTATCAAACTCCTCTAGAAGTTTGACTTTGTATATCTGCATCTGATTTAATTAATTAAAAACCGAATCAAGAAAGCAAAATTACTGATGACGTACACATTCCCAGACTTTAGAACCACTTTTCTAAGTTTTATGATTCATCACTTCCTGACCTTCACATGTGTGTATCTCAACTTCTAATACAGAAAAAAAACCTTGAAATAAAAAGTATGCTGTTTATATATAAATAAGAAATAAGACACAATAATATCTAAATCTTGAAAATTGTCAATGGTACTCCTGGACCGCCACACAAATCTTGGAGTTTGATCAAAAGTGGTAGCAAGTGGAGTTTTTGACTGATAGGAAGATGACAACTGGTGGCAGTATGCATAATCCATTACATTATTAGTTAATGTATTACATTAACCAAAGTGAACACTAGTAATGTTTTGTGAGTTTCCTGTGGTTACTGCAATGCATTACCTAATGTAAGGATTATGCATAAGGCCACAGGTGATAGTTACTGATGTGGCATGAATGCAGGGATAAGAAAGAGCCTAGTTTGGTTGCCTAATCATGCTGTTCTGATGTACCTATATAGTTTGATGATAGGTATTCAGTTTCAAGAGAACCGGAGGAATGGAAGGCATAGTCTAGAGTTTATCAGAGTGATTGTGGCAGTCGGAGAGAACACAAGCACTTGTACTCATATAAAGCACTGTGGCCAGTATGACTGTACTTGAGATGGGAAACATGGCATGAGTCCTTCCTATAAGTACATTTCTTCTTTCTGTCTTGTTCACAGTGTACTTGTCTTTCTAACACTTTCTTACCACTCCCTCCACCCCATTCCCAAAAACATTCACATCACTTGTTAGTTTCAGAATATTTCTTATAAAATCGTCGCCCACAAATAATACTGTCTTAAGTCCCTAAAGTTATATCTTAAGTCCCTAAAGTTATATAAGGACTTACGACTGTATTATTTCCAAGCAGCTAAATGAACTCAAAGCCTTCAAATTTATTGTGGCTTAAGTGTGCCTTCTTTGTTCAATTTCCTTACAATGGATCTATACAGAAAAAAAAAATGTATATCTAAGAACAAAGATAGCAATATGTGTTGTGTGTAAGTGACAGTGAGAGGAAAGCAGGTGAGTGACGGACCAGCCTCAAATGAAAGAGAGCAAGCGGGCTACAGAAGTAGAGCAAAATGAGGACTCTGATTGGCTGGCGGCATGGAGAGTTAAATACTTAAGAAATATATATTAAAGTAAAAATATTTCAAATAATTGTGAAATAAATGTACTATTATTTCAACCTTTTCAACTGGTTTCCTTTTCATTCTTCTTTTTTCATCCATATCTACTTTTGTAAAACATGATGACAACAAACTCTCTTCCTCCATGCCCAAACCCTAATAAAAAGATTACTCATGCACATCCAAAAAAAAACAACCCTAAAAAATCAGTTGTCTTAAAACTCAGTTATGACTGCAGTAAATATTAACTGCATACACAGTGCCTTATCAGCGCAGCCTATAGAGGCACTGCAATGAAATATCATAAAGAAATACATGTCACAAAGAAAGACACAGTGAGAGAGAGGGAGAGAGGGAGGGAGAGAAGGAGAGAGAGAGAGAAGGAGGAGGGAGAGATTAAGAAAGAGAGAGGGAGGTAGGTAGGAGAAGAGAGAATGAGAGACAGAGAAAAAGAGAGAGAGAGAGAGAAACAAATCCAAATTCTCTCATCTGAGCTCCACATCAAATTACAAAGAATTCTTAAGATATATTTGCACACCCTTGCCATCACTCCAGGCCAGCACTGCCATGGTATGCAAAATACAAAACAGAGAGTCATGTAGGTGGGTATGGTCAGTTTCACCCTTCAGTACCTTCCATAGATGCATGAGGACACTTGAGAAGAATGGTTAGGGGAAGCAGAGATGACAGAGAGAGAGAGATGAGGAAGAGAAGAAAGCAAAGTTAATTTAAACTTTAAGCACCCTGGGCCTACTATTTTATGACCCTGAATCTCTGAGAGAAAATTTATATCTCTACAAGCATCCCTGTCTGAAAATGTGTATCTCTGTTAATATCACTGTCAATACACAGCGCAAGCTTTGCAATTAGGCTTGAGTCAAAGCCTCCAGTGAATCACACTGATAAAACAAAAACTTTGAGAAAGGTACTCTATTTCTGTATTCATTATACTCAAAACAAAATTTGAGCTTGAGTTCCAGGTTCCATCCACAGTTACTGCCTTTGAAAGTAAACAAAAATATACTATTCAGAGAACAAATATTCTTTCATTCTTTCTCATACCTGACATCCACTAAAAATGGGCATATAAGAAACCACTCTTTAATAGCAGTATGGTATCTCCCTACTCTCAAGAGTTTAAATTCTCTGTTCAGGATCGTGTTTGCAAGATCACCAACACCAAATGGGCCGGCTCTCAGATACTACAAAAGTTTCAGTCTGTTTCCACTGTACATTCGCAAACAACAAGGATGGCAGCAGCCGGTGGCAAAATTTTAAAGAGAATGTGATTAACATACTGATCTCTGTTCAAAAACTAAGGTTGTTTCATCATTTTCTGTTTTGTCCTTTATGAAAATGTCCAGCATTCTGCCACCCTTGAAAAAACAAATAGTCTGTACTCACATATTTGCCCAAGAACGATCGGTTATCTCCATCCTGATTTTTCAGTTTCTCTGCTTCATCTCGTTTCATTTTCTCAATGTATGTTTGTGTGTCAGGCCTGTCAAAGTAAAAATAAAATAAAATATTTGTATGCCATGACAGACATAAACTATGGATAGCATAGAGATGAAAACAAATATTCTGTTTATTTGTGAAAGACAAGATAAGACACCATGTTTATTGCCTGTAAGACGCATCATGTTTACTTACACTTCAAGCTGCAAACATGTAATTTAATTTACATATCATTTCAATTACTAGTCATGAGGCACACTTTACATACATCTCCACATGCACTAAACACACATGAGACATCCATGTATATTATGTGTACCAAGATAGCGATAACCCTGTTCCCATTCTTGCATCCCNCTTAAAAAAAATTCACGCTACCACAAGCATACACAGAAGCCAAAAGAGCTCAACACTGAAACTAAGTTGTAGATTTTCATGACAGTGATGACAGAAGCCTCTTGGAAGATAACATGAATTATCATCTATATCTCTCTCTATTACACAGAAGCATGAATTGACGATCACAACAGTTATTTGATCTCTTGATATATGGGCAGTGCCAGATTTACGTACAAGCTAAATAAGTTGTAGCTTAAGTCTCAAGGTCTGCAGGGGCCTCACAAAATTTAAGAATTTTGTTAGTGCTTTCAAAATTAGAATATGTACTCAGTAACTGCAGTGATCCGAAACTAATTCGCATTCACTTTAATTACTATGTTATTAAATTCAAACATATATATGGTTTTACCTTTTTGTGGTGACCCAAAGGTCTGTTTTGGTATGCACTTTGCATGTAATATGTAGTAAGAAGCCTTAAAGGTTCTTAATAGCTTAGGTCCTAACCGAATCTAAATCTAGAACTGCTTATGGGTGCATGCAGTTGTAATAGATGCCCACAACTGTAAAGAGTAATCTGTCTGGTGCAAGAGGAACAGGTGATGCTGCATGTAAGCTGGGCAATAAAACCCTGGAACAGGCTTGACAGGTTTCATAACTGTTTGTTGTCTTTTGCATTATACAGTGTTTTCTTCATCTAGGACACAAAAAATGAGAGGTTGTATGGTGTGTATCACAAAGTGCAGGTTTAATAGACAGGATAACTGCTTGGTCATCACTGAATTGTGGTCACCCCAGCAGACTGTTGCCTTATGGAGATGGTTGCTACGCAAGGTTCAGATATGTGATAGTCGGTCAAGATCAAGTTAGTGCACTCACTCAACTACACATCTCGAGAATGATGAAACCACAGTGGGCAAAATATCTACCAAAGACTTACGTTGGTCCTGCTACAGTCGTTGACACTTCTACAGATGTCTTCCAGTGGGTCAAGTTGGCGTCTGGCACCTCCAATCCAGTACATGCTTGCATATTTGCCCGCAAACTTACTCCCAGTACCTCACCAGACTGATCAAAATTAACAGTGATTTCATCTTGAAGGCCTGACTCCAAAATTCCACACTGAAAATAAAAAAAAATTGGTACAGTGAGAAAACTGTAACCATCTCATGTCTGGTGCTCACATTTACAGTCCTGTATTTTGCTCAACTTATATGGTGACTTCTTAAGAAAATTTCATAATTATTCACATGGTAACTTTAGAAAAGCATCTGAAAATTAGAAAGGAAAATACTCCCCCTCCCCTCCCTATTAAAATGCCAGTAACGTCCTTCATATCATCACCGTCCCCTAATACTGTCGTAAATGCAAATCTACCAAAAATCAGTTACGACAGTGTTAGGAGACAGTGACGATATAGTTTCAAGTACACAAACCTATTACAAAAAACATTTTATATGAAACTAGTGCCAGTTCCAAATGCTCTGAAAGTACCATGAAGATAGTTCAGCTTGGTAAGTCCTATGGATATTGCAAAATATGCTTCATGCAGAACAGTTTAGAGCAGCACATGAGTTGTGTGATAAGTATGCTTGAATCTAATTTGTGTCCTTAAGAAAGAGGACAAACTTTTGTTTCGCTTTGGGCCCAGGCCTTTCTGTGTAGTTGGGTTTTGTTTTGTTTTTTGCAGGGCTGGGCACGTTCACGAAAAATGGGGAACTGTGTTCCGTTCTGCGTTCTATGCCAAAATGGGGAACTGCGTTCCGTTCCTCGTTCAGACGAGACTATCAAATTCCGTTCCATTCATCCATTCCACATCTGAGGAACTTAGTTCCGATCTCCATTCCATTCCATTTAATTTTCCCGCCGAAAATTGTACGTGTTTCCGAGACAGCTGATTTCACAGCGGGAAACAAGGATTCTGATGTTTAATAAATGTTACTTTATGTGTGAGTGTTTTTCATGGACAGGGAAGCAAGATTTTGCTGCGTATGTAACTGTTACTTAGCAATGAAGAAAAATGATACTATTCATCTCTTCCTTACTAGCCCCCCAAAAAATCCAGATTCACTAGCACAGGCGCAGAAGTTAGTATTAACTGCCACCTGCCAATAATAACTGTGTGAGTGAAGGGTGCATCATAAAAACAAAATTTAGAGCCCCTCCTCCTTCCAGAATTTACTGCAAGTAGAGGGAAACTGGAGAAACTACAAGTGCACATACAGCCTTACAATTTCATATAATTAGAGAATTTATTTACGATTGCATGGAACCAGTTAAAAAATCGAGATCGTGATGTATTAGAGAATAGAAGGCAGGCAGAAGTCACAACTTTGGACAAGAGTCACTATTAGAGTAAATCCTGCCCTTATTATTCTTAAAGTCGATGTATTCTGTTGCGTGGCTCTGGTTGGTGGTAGACAGGTAATTTTTAAAGGATCCTTGACAAGCAACAATGTCTGATTCTGCATTACTAAGATACAATAAGCTTTAGATATGGCTGAAAATTGTTGCAATTACAATTTCAGCAATGCTTTTAATGACAATTACAATTTGAGCAATGCTTTTAATTGCAAAGAAAAGCTTTGTAGACTCCATCAAAGGAAGTCAGTACAAGGCTATGACGTCATGTGTTTGAAAAAGCTGTCTACTTACCCAAAGCCTTCCTCTGCTCTCTTCGTGTGTATCATATCCCACCCCTAGTTCTCTAGTTCCTCCGCCCTTTTCACCTGCCCATTTACGATATCCAATGAGCCTGTACTTGCTTTTGATAATTATTTATGGCTTACAAGCCGATGTTCAGCTCTGGGTCACCATTCACGATACACGTCTCGATGGGCGTAAGCGTTGTTTTGTTAGAGACAGCCTTGAGGCGGTCAAGCCTCGTGGGATTAGGACAACTCGCTGCAGTTGATTACTCAATATTACATTTCACCCTGGGTGCGGTGTCCACCGTCGATCCAAGGGTTCATTTTCACTCTCACTAACAGCGTGGCTCGGCTGGGACTCACGCAATAATGACACTGGTCTGCGTGAAAGGATGGTCATTGGTGACGACGGCGAGTATTTAAAACCATGTGGCAAGGCCAGTAAACTTCTGTTTCTTTACAATCTTTTCTTTACAATCATACGGTCCCCAATCAAAATCAAGGGGATTAATATTTCAAAGGGATCAAAGACAAATTCCCGTCCATCCTATGCGAGGCCAAGATGGTCAGGGGATTGAGTATTATGGCACAGTTTGAAAGTTTGAAGTTAAATTGAAGTTGTTTGTTATGCAATATAATTATTGTGATCCTGGGAACAGGACATTTGCCCTTATATGGGTATATCGCTTGCGGCAATGGAGAACGGAAGGGATGGGCCTGAGGATGTATATATATAGCTGCAAAATCATGGCACAACGAGCACCATTCCAAACATGGAAGCGGTCGTTGAGACCTTCTTCACCCAGCGAGGTACGGAAGCCATCAGAATTGATGGGTTTTCATTTGTCAAAGACAGAACATGCCAGTTGAGCTCCACTTGGCGCTGCACCAAGCGATCCTGCACAGCCAGATCTAACATACTTTGACAAAACGCCTTTTCCATGAAAATGCTGTTTCAAGAAAATCGCGAATTTGTTTTGCGATCCCTCGTTAACATACAGTGAGCAAAATGCAGTTTTTAAAGAGTAAAGTGATGTAGTAAGTTATCTTTTAATATTGTGGAATGTTACACTTGAATAGGTGCTGAAAGAGCTGAAATATGATGTTTTGTCAAAGGAATGTTCGAACATAAAACACTTTTTTTAAGAAAAAGGCGTTCGTTTGGTTAGGTTTACTACGACACAATACCGTTTTCAAAGAAAAAGACTTTGTCTTACCGTGCTTTTAGATGACAAAACACTTTTTTAATAGAAAACTTGCTCTGTTTTCATGCTATCCGATGACAAAACGCCTTTTTTTATATCGATTTTATAGTCACAAAATATTGCAATGTATGCATGACTCAGTCTTAAAAGTCTGCATTGGACTATGTTGTGTTTACCGGCCCGATTAAGTGGCCTAAATTCAAACCAAATTGTTAGGTAAATCTTAAATATTATCTTTAGAGCTCCCTATAATGCCGCTATCCATACTCACACAATGAATGGGCTCAGCAGCTTTGTGGTAGAGAGTGACTCAGAACTGAAATTTAATACTCCCTTTCAACACGATTACAATGGAGACAGTGTTTCCCTTCCACTAATATAATGGTCCAGACAGGGTGGCGCCACATTTCAGAGGTAAAAAGCTTGCGTTGACTGCAGAGAGAACCCTTATATTTGGTAAATAGAGGGGCTGTTTTATTCCTTCTAATAGAATCAATATGATTGTGCTGAAAAGGCATGACGTTCATGTATCACTAACTCTTTCATGCTATTACAAACACTGACAGTAATCATCCCAGCATTCATAATATACGCTGATTATTGTTATTGTACTGTCTGAACAATGGCTGTGAAAGCTTCCACCACCACTTTGGGGAGCTGTTAATTCATCTCACCCAAACATCTTCTCATTCCTTGAGAATTGCAGCCACATAGAATCGCATGCCAGAATCAAGCTTCGCTCCAACAACCCCCATGTTTAGAGAAAGGACCCAAACCATGCCCTACTCCATCAACAACTTCGAGATCGGCCAGTGTCCGGAAAGAGTTTTTGGACCACAAATTTGAAGAAAACAGTTTAAAAAAAGGAAGGAATGTAAGCAAATGTAGTGACACATTTTCTGATCATTTGGAGGAAACACATTTCCAACTATTTCAGAATTTTAGAATAACCTGAAACAGCACTGAAACAGAGCGAAAAGCAGACTACTGTACTAACATGCTCATTGCTAATGTTTTTGTTTACCTAAACAACAAACATCAGTTTGACAGCTGCCATTATGAAGGAGTGACAACAGCAGTGACCTCGAAGGACAAGTTATCTCAGTTATGTTACTACTGTAGATTTGTTAATCTGAGTGATATGACATCATTATTCATCTAAACAAAACACATCTACATCACACAGCTCTTGTGCCACATTGCAGACTGAGACCAGACTGAGACTGTGAGCCACCCTGCAAGATCCACTTCAGTCTTTATGGGATCAACCACCCTTCCAATTTATTATAATGCACTACAGGTGTACTATCCATTCCTAGTTCAGTACCTTTCCCATGCAAAATTGTGCATCAAAGTGCTATACAGTACATTTTCACTTGTTGTGGGTGATCCTAGGCAAAATGTATTTCAAATGACAGTTGTAACTAGAATACCAGATTTCACACATGCATCTAAGCCACATTAATGCATATCATTACACAGGATTTTCATTTTGTGATTTTATTTTCTATCACTTTGAAAGACAGCCTTTTCCCTAAGCCTTGTGGAAATAATTATTGAGACACAAATGTTGAATGCTCCGTAATAATATGCATTAGTATGTCTGAGATTCATGTGTGAAATCTGGTGATCTAATCTGAGATAAAAATTTTCTTAAGATCACCATCTACAATGAAAAAACAAATGCACTGCTTAGCATTTTGCTCCGTAATTTTGCATACAATATAATAAGGACTCAAAAAAAAAGGCAGTACACACTATGGTAATGCATCATAATCTACATGGGAAGGACCCTGGGCTCCCATTAAAACTTTGCAGCTTACTAGGTTTAGTCCTGTCTGAAATCATATAGTAAACTGGCAGACAAAAGTCCTGAACTTAAATCACCCAAGAACATGCTTATTACCAAGAGTGCTTTACACAAGATACTCACTGCTTTTGTGGCTGAAGAGACATAAGAAGCTGTAGCATCACCACTGCCTTTCACTGGTATTCTGATGCGGTATAAGCCATTATTCTTGGCTGATGACTGCAAGTAAACAAGACAATATAGTAATGGGAAATAATGTATTTGCAACAGAAGCAGTTAAATCTGTCACTACACAAGTATTTTCCATGTTTTTCTCGTATGTTTCATCTGGAAGCCTTCACATCGAGTATGATTATCTGCATAAGCGTATGCCATGTCGTCTTAAAAATGCATAGAACTCAATCAATTTTTCATAAGCACATTTTGCAAATGTAAACAAAAGTACATCTATGTTACCAAGTTACTTGTGATGGCAAAAACAGTGCTAGATACATCCCATCATTATGATCAGTGTGCAGGCTTGCAGCCATTATTGTAAGTGCACTGAAACAATGAAAGACTTGGCTTTCTAATAGTTAAAAGAAATTCTTAATATGTCTCCTTTACAGCTCCACAGATGTCAGTGAATGACTGTTTGATAAATCCGTTTAAGCAAAGTGAAAATGCCTATAATTATAAACAGCATTCAAATATGCATCTACTTTTACATCAACACAGAGATGTTACTTCTACATTTATCATCAAAACTTCCAGAGCGCCTCGCCTAGCTCCATCTCTCATAATCCAGCACTCTGATACTTCAACGTCTGAGTCACACACCATTTTTTCTGACTAGCATGAAAATAACACCCTTTTACTCAGTCAGGTCTATTTTCTCCTACTGTGTCAAGATAACCATTGTCCACTGTTCAAGGACCTCATGTTACAGGTTTGATCATTTCCTTACTCTTAATAATGTCCAACTTTTATAATGCATTTGAGAACACTTACAGCCCTCACAATTTCATAGAATAGACAGCATTATTACATCCTCTCAACATAAAATGGTTGATGATGACCGATGCAGAGTATGAGCGGAAATTAAATTTAGTGTCAGAATTTTTCACCAGGATATTCACCATTAAGTGCCAGGGCATAAATAAAACTTTGGGCTGAATCAAATAAAGGAGATCTGGTACTTGTACTTGTACACATGCAAACAAATACAAAATCTTTCTGCCCTACTTCTAACTTACTCTTCAAAGCCTAGATTATTGAGTGTGTATCTTGTCCAAAACACTATCATTATGACATGTCCATTTACCAATGACTAGGCTCAACTCTACAGGAAGTAAGAAAGGGTATCAGGATGAGGGCAGCAGGTGAATGATATACTGCCTTTTGTAAGACACAATGGCTGTTAATGGAACTGTGGGATGAATGCAAAAATGGGGCATCCCTTATGGCCAGCTTAAGAGTTCCAGGAGTTGACAATCTTACTTACTCTGAGCTGGTCAATATCCTCATGAGAAAGTGCAGATGTTGGGCTGAACTGAGCCCTATTTCCCTTTACTGACTGGATACTTATGGTGCCTCTTTTTGTAAATTCAGCTGAGGAATCTGGAAGATAAGGTTAGATAAGATTATATATAATTTTTCCTCTCTGGAAAATTTGCTTTTGCATTTAGTATAACAGACATAACTTAATTACACACTACTCACAGTCTCATCTACACATCATCAGCATAGATTTTACAACTTTCAAACATAACAGATACCCATCAGCTGTTTATACTGTGATCTGGACACACTACAAATTGCCTGTGGTAAAGAAAAAAAAAAGTTCTATATTTCTCACTATTTGTTCTTAAGTACAGAATCCTTCCACTTTTTGCTGATCTTTTAAGTTGTTTGTATAGGGGACGGGAGCTATCTTCCAAAACTGACTGTAATTGCTGTGTGCAAAGAGTTATGCACAATGTTTCAAATCACTGGTGACCATGCCCATGATTTTGCATGTTTACTTCATTATGGAGTTATTAATTTTACTTTTGTCACCCTCCTTTACATTCCTTCCCTTGGTAGTTACACAAATAATAAGATACTGTGAATGGTAGACTTCTGTAAAACATGACTAGAGGTATGGTGATCCTAGTCAAGTTTGGAGCCAACCTTAATACCAACATTTTTATAGCTGTCAACTCTATTAATGACAAAGCACAAAAACAGTGTTGTCACCACAGAGTAGGACCCCAAAAAAGCTAATAATAGTGAAAATTTATAATTTCTGAACAAGAACAATTTATCAGATACAAACAATACCAATTTGACAATATAAATCTGTCTTAGCGATGACACTGACAGAAGAAAGATGAAAATAACATTCATAAGACCAAGGTTAGCAAAGAATTTTAGTCACGGATAGCATGGTTTTTCTGAGAAACATAAAGTGCTCTAACACATGAATAAGTTCAAACAAGCAGAAATGATGCGAGCAGCATGACCGAACATCTTACTAAAATGTTTCAAACTGATCGCACTAAAAGGTACCAGAATCTTACCGGAGCTAAAAGAGTGTTCTAATGTCAGTGTTCGGCCTTCAAATTCATCATCAGACTGAAACAAAAACGAAAAATCATGTCTTTTTAATATGTGCATATCAAAGAGGATTTGGATGGTTTATTTTCTCTACAGTCAACAGCCTGTGATTGGTGCATCCTACAATTACTACAAGTCTGATTTGTGAAAGACAATAAGGGACAAGTTTAGGCTGTCAGTGGCAGATAGGAGGAGCTTGATGTTAAGGCTAGGAGTGGTAGACAGGGGTGGACATGTTACAATAGTTGTTCCTTAAGTTGCTCATAGTCAAAGTTTCAGGTCTACTTGCATACATTTATATATACAACTTATCATTTTCTAGTACTTTATTGGTATCGCAAATCCGATGGTTGTGGAAATGGATTTGGCAAATCATGGGAGTCTTTCCTCCCAAGTGTGCCTGGGTAAGGGTTGGAGGCAAGGTTAGAAAAAGGGTTAGGTAAGCCTAGAAACTAGAAAAAAAAATTACTGTTTAAGAGCCATATATACAAATCTAAGGACTCTCACAAGGGACCAAGAGACTTTTTTTTCTCTAATCCTGCCCCTAGCCCTAAGCCCTTGTCTAATCCTAACCCAAAACACGCTATCTGGGAAAGTCCAAAAGGATTTTGTTGATTCTGAAATTTAAAAAAAACCCGAAAACTTATCAACCGAAAAATGGATATATTTACACAAACTGTTCAACTCTTGAACACCTCCATGTTGCCCAATCTTCATGTTAGCACTAACAAAAGCTAGCTGGCCTACAACAATTACACTAATACAGTCAACTTCGTTTAATCGCCCTCCGCTTAATCGTCTTTTCCACTTAATCACCTCGTTTCCCAGGGAACCGAATTTTTTCTATATAAAAGTCATGGATAATCACCCCTTACTCTGGATAATCAACCACTCTTCAGTGCACATGAATTCAAAGATCATCAGCGGTTGAAGGGTTACAGCTGATAAACAAATAATGTATGCAGACTGTTTAACTGCATGGCGGATGGCAGACAGGTTGACTGAGTGACAGCTGCCACCTGAAATAGGTGTGATAAACCTTTCCTCCCCACCTCCCCCTCCCCTTGTCCCCCTTCGTCCAAGCTACGCATCACCGCCTTCATCCGTCTGATAATGCTAATGCGCCGAAAGCCATCTAGTCTCCTCCCCCCACGCCTTAACTGCGCCTGTCTGGTGGATTTCGGTTAGATCAGAGCATGTGTCATATGGATGAATCCCGACCATGCCATCCTACTCCTTATTGTCTGCTGGGCTACTCTGAGGTGGCTAATGAGAGAGACCGCGGAATTCAAACATTTTGTGCTCTACAGCACCGTCAAACTTAAGTTTGTCCTGAGTCTGGAGACGAGAAGGTGTCAATGCACGATATCAAACCACGACATCAAAGAAATTTAACCCCATTACCACAAATATGGCCGAAATTACCTTCTCCACTTAATCGCTTTTCCGCTTAATTGCCCACTTTTTCTGTGATCCCGAGGAAAGGCGATTAAGCAGAGTCGACTGTACTAATACATTCAGTAGTCGTGTGTCTGCACATGATCAATGTCTGCACATAACTGGTCTCTGCTCACCTGGGGAATTTCCCCATTATTAATCCATAATTTTAAATTTCTGTTGAACAATGTTATTCTAGAAAGAAAACACCCTCATCTTGGGAGAGGTGCACAGACACTGCACTGGTCGTAGTATGCTAAATCAAGACTAATAAGTTGTCTGTTACAGGTATGCTCATAGTCATAGTCACATATCCTCTGGTGCCAGTAACTGGCTTGTGCCAGTAATCGGTGTCATCCGTTTGCAACTAGTTTCTCCTCAAATTTACAGTGATTCCCTTGGATTACGATAGCAGTCGATGTTTCATCTGTTTGTCCAACAGGATAATGCAGAATGAAAGAAAGAAAAATGAATAAGAGATTTGTATGATCAAATTTACCAAGACCTCGTTGTACATTCTAGCCTACTGAAAGTGGAGATGCAACAATAGCAAAATTTTATTGCTTTGTGAAACGAAAAATACAAAACTTAATTTATGAAATATTGTGTAAATCTTAAAATAATGTGATTAATCTGACTTTCATTTAAGTTATATATGATGTCTGTCTTGTTTCTTGTTTCCTTGAGGGGGAAAATTCAAGGATGATGCCCATTTCTAACATCGCTAAAGTAGTAGGCCACATGTCAGTGTTGCCATTCTTGTTCTGTGCTTTTCCCCAACAGCGAGACACTATAATATTTTTCCCATTTCCCTGCACACCGTGTGGAAGCCAAAAAAAAAAAAAAAAAACAACTAAAAGTTCACTTATAAAAAGACTAAAACCAGTCTATGCATTTTATGCATTGATCCAACATTTCATACTTTTTTTCTAATAATTTACAAGGGAGCGATTTCCCCTGACCTAGGGAAAGATGGCTTTTTGTGAAGCCATTTTACCCTACGGTATGGGAAAACCTTTACCAGTGGCAACACCGTCGCATATTGGTCCTGAAGTAGGACGGCGATAATCGGCACGACGTTGAAGGTAGCGGAATATCGACAGAGATACCAACAGGCATTTATTTCAAGGCGGTAATTGACTTATGCCACTCAAAACAACGTTCATCTAATGTGAAAATGATCTTTGATTAACATCTAAAAGTCTGATAAGATTCTGCAAGCAAATCTAGTGGGGATTTCGCGGTTGATGATTAGACGGCGGTTATCGGCACTTCGAGGGGCACTAGTGTGGAAGTGTGGTCCCGACTAAAGTATCCATATATAATTATTATCGATATAACTATAATCGATATTTTAAATTAAGAAATTTATTAATGTATTTTCTTTTTTTTAAGACGCAACGAACACAAAATTAAAAAAAAATCTGACATCGATAACTGACCACAAATATATCAACATTTTCTCCTTTTCGTCACGATTTTTTATGAAATCAATAACAAATATTTGTAGTCGACGCTGCTTTTATTTTTACAAATCGATACTATATATATATCGATACTATATCGATACTTTAGTTGGGACCACACTTCCACACTAGTGCCCTTCGAGGACGCTGACATAGACGTCATAGACTCAGTATTATTTCCTCTGTCTAAACTGAACGTTGGGCAAATCAGATTCTGATAACCCGGTTTGGCACAGATATCTAGTTTAGCACGGGTTTTAAGCGGTAAAGCACAGATGGATTTACCAAGGCCCCTGCAATTAATGCGATGTAAACAAACGTCAAACAGCTGAGACCCAGGTGAACGTTTATGGAGGTCGCCATCTTGTTTCCGATAATCACAATAAGAGACTTATGGGTACAAAGGAAGGGCGTTGTATCCAATCAGAGCTAATGTTCTATCATTCTAAGTTATTGTAACCAATGAAAGTTTTGTTTTTATTTTCACTGCGATACATTGTTTGATCATGGCGGACATATGAGATACTGAACGAAAACAAAACTCATCACACGCCGGTGTGCCGCTGGTGTCAGGTTGTCACAATGGAAATCGACATTCAAGATGAGCTCAACAGAGATGGCATCGTATTTTACTCCGTGCTGTACTCTACAGTTACGGTAGCATTTGCGATGGCTGTCCTTTCCAAGTTTCTCACGAATGAGTTCCGATTTGGATTCAGATCTTTCCTTTCTCTTATTTTACTTTTCTTGGGTGAACCGCTGTGCCAGTTTCTTGTGAAAGGGCCCGGTGGATTAATCATATTCTCACTTGGGTGCTTAATTATTTATTCCATTTTGCCAGCCAGCCATCTTCCAGCCCAGAACAAAGCTGTATTTATAACAGGTAACTACCATTTGTCCCTTCATCAGTTCATTCATCACCAAATCAAATTGTGAATGTGTTTATATGCCCATAGACTAGTTTGTGTTCCACAGCCACAGGCTCCGCAATGTGATGATGTCCTACAATGGTACACATACTGGCTATGTCGAAGGACAGCACCACAATGATAATGATTCAGTTCATTTAGTGAATTAGTCATAAACAGGTCATGACAAGATCGATATTTCGACTAAATTGGTGCTGTTGTTAGAGAAGTAGAAAGCCCCCATACTAAAACTGGAATTTATAATGGCTCAATGGTGGCATTCTTAGATATTAAAAGAGGCAGTCTTAATTTTTCAGGTCAACAAGGGTACCAGTGACTGGTCCAGTGAATGAATATTTCAGTTTCTCAGTCACCATACCTAGTGTGCTTACATTAGTTACATCACCTAATACTGGTCAGTGTTGAGAGGTGGAGTTCTTCAGTGGGGTGAAAGAGAGCAAAGATGATTGGCGAAGAATCAGGAAATCATAGATGACTTTTCATCCAAAATATAATTTAAGGTCAAATGAAATTGCAGTCCCACTGTAAGGTAATTGAGAGGAGTAGACCTATGGAATCAAACTATAATACATCATAATATTATCCGGCCCACTCCTTGAATGCAGAGTTATGAAATTATGTTCTTTAACAGCATAAGAAAGAAATTTTATAAAAGAAAAAATGAACCAGATGGAAAGAAGACAGGTAACCCAAAAGTAAGAATAGATTGTGTTGATGTTACGTGAACCTCAGCTCCTGGGGAACTCCTGTAAATGACTAGCATTGTCTAGCCTTACTTTACCTACCCTAAGCAAACTAAGCTACTAGCTTTCCTGCCTAATAACAGCGGCTACATAAATATATACATCCAGATCATCCCGTAAATAAGGAGGATATAAACTTATCAGTGAAATAAAAGATAAACAGAAATTCAATGGTGGCTGGGTTAGCAGGCTTTTTCTTTGCATAATGACTGAACAAGTTCAACACATGCAGACTGCATAGGCCTACAATATCAACAGCTCTATGGTGCTTGGTGCTTAGTGCTTAGTGCTTACAACGTCATCCGTGTGGCATCCCACGATTGACACCTATTGCGCACTTTTAGTCTATAATTTGGAGATGCAATAGAGGGTGATGAGGCATCAGAAATAACATAGCGAGTTAAGGATAAAAGATGATAATTGCTGTTTGTTCCCACATGATCATCTGGTTCTACCTGTCGGCCAGATCGCAATTTTTGTTTTCCCAGGATTCTCTGAATGCCACCTTAGATGGAATGCATTCATTTCAGTGTGACCGTTCAAAAGTTTAGATAAGTCAGAAGGAGGGGCAGTTGTTATCAGGCAGTGTAGGCTCTTTAACAATTTACAGTGTGCGTAAAGCAGTTTAATCATTAAAACATCAATATAAGCTGTATTGAGATTCAGTTTTGAGTATTATAGGAAACGGGTCTGCAAGTCTAAAATGTAGACTATCAGGCCGGAAGAGTTAAGAGATGAGATGAGAGATAAATAATTAGCCATTCACATTTCCATGATTCAGACACACTTGTGTATATTTCTGTCCCACAGTCATGCCATTTGTAATTTAGATGAAAGAAACTTCAAAGGGTTTTGCAGCCTGATTTTAGAATACAGAAACTGTCATTCCTTCATTCTAGGTTGTGACAGTGGTTTTGGCCATGCGCTGACCTTGAAATTGGACAGCCTGGGTATGTGTGTTTTTGCTGGATGTTTAGAAGATCGAGGACCAGGTGCACTGGAGTTAAGAAATAAGTGCTCAGATAGGTAAGTATCTGTGAAGTTTTGCTTGTTATCATTGTTGGATACATGCACTGCATATATAACTGTCATATCAGTTGGTGTGTCAAAGAGAATGCACCAGTTGCTAATTCTAAAGGAAAAGTTCAAGGAAACAATGTATTTATTTGAACATGCCTCAGAAAAGTATAAAGAGTTTCGATGAAGGAAAAACAATGTAATTATAAGATATTGAACTTCCTTTGAATCACAGTGCAATTAAAAGTAGAAATCTCAGAGTTAAGTACATGTACATGTTGAAATGGAAGGCTCCTTCTTTTATGCTGGCATCTTGGACAGTATTTTGAAGATGGTGCTTATAAATAATTTTGGTGTTGCTTGACATGATGAATTTCACCTTTGCAGGTTACACATTCTGAAACTAGATGTCACGAATTTAAAGGATATTGAAGCAGCGTCCAATTATGTTAAAAGCCATGTGAGAGAAGGAGGTTTGTATATCAGTTTCTAAAATGACACTTATAAATAAAACATGCATGCTTGTCAAGATCTTTTACATTACTATGCAGGCTAGGGACTCATAATATGTGAACTCGACCAATGGCTTCCTCGTAATTCCAGTTTGACCTGCGAAACTCCAAAATTGTTTTCCAATATCCAGGGAAGAAAATGCTGAAAAACTGCAAATTATTTCCTGCACTTATAGATCTACTGCTCTTCTGATTAAAGGAAAATGAAATGGTGCAGATCTGGAAAAAAAAGAGTACCCCTACTTCCTCTTTACTGTTGTTTCAATTCATAGCAATATCCTAATAGTAATATACCAGCAGGAGACCAGTGGAGTCCAGTTCTCTTTGCCAGCATCTTGCAGACTTTTCAAACATCTGCGTGATGATTTGTGAACTGCTGACTGTCATCATGCACTAGATTTAGGCCTAGGCTTTATTCATTGTTGCATATACTGTGGACTGTACTGTCAGCCTGCCAAGATGCTTTAGTCTTAGTAGCCACTGACATGTGCTCTTCACCATCTGTCATAGTCACATACTATTTGAACCAAACTGTCAGCCGTTTTTTCCCCTTTAAGCCAGAAATAAGGATGAGAAGATGAAGATAAAAGGGACAACCATGTTGATGAAGAAAGAGCCACATTCTTCATCTTTCTCATTAACCCAGCAGCAAGGCATACATAACCCTTCCACCATCCTCACTGGCATCAGGCTGACTAATGTGCAGTTCAGTGCTGTTTCTGCTTAAAAGAAATATTTTTAAAACATAAGGGAGAAAGTGACATGGAACAAAAGTTGTATATCCATTTAAGATAAACCAGTTAATAAGAGACCTGTTCCAGTATTGAGGTGCACTGCACAGTTAATGTTTGATAAATTGAATAATGATTGTTCAACAGGTCATTGGGTTTGTATTGATGTTTGTGTTCTCAGCATAAGATATTACTGATCATTGATGTCAAATCTCATTAAAATAGTGCACTGTCAATAATATTTTGTCCATGTCTGTAGAATATAATTCCGCATTGATACTTTCTGTCTCTGTTTTTTCCAGGGCTGTGGGGCTTGGTAAACAATGCTGGTGTCTGGTACTTTGCAGAGCTGGAGATGACCTCTGAAAAAATTATCCAGAAAATCATGGATGTGAATCTTTTTGGTGCTGTAAGAATGACAAAGGCACTGCTGCCACTAATAAAACAAGCTCAAGGACGAGTGGTGAATGTGTCCAGTCTGCTTGGTAAGGAGATAAACTAAAATGTGTGAAAGATACGTATGGCCAGATTCTGGATCAACTCTGCAGAGAAATCATCCTCTTTTCAAAGTAAACTTGTAAATCATGATGAGATGATAGTGCTCTTATGCTTTCAGTGTACTGGACAAAGATGCATGTATCCTGCCACATATATAAGCCAGTTTTTATTACCTTATTGAATCTTACAAGGTGTAATGGCTGCTACTGTCACCAGCCCTCTTTCTTCATAAGCTACAATCTCATGTCAGCTTCTTTGCTTCTATGCACAAAATGTTGATTTACAGTGGAACACTGATATAAAGAACAGGTCTGGGCAAAAATATTTGTTCTTTATATCAGTAGTTCTTTATATCCATCCACCACCCAGATTTCACCAAAACACAACACACAATACAAAACAATGAAGATCCGCAGGTTCAAACTGAAAATAAATGATTCATTCAACCTCATTTACATAATATGAAAAAACATTGGTGCAGTAAATGACATACGTGTCCTCAGTTAACCAAGTATAGCCACTAATAAGTACCAGGAGAAACAAAAATTTAAAATCTTTAACACTCCTCTCCCCTCCCCAGTCTTTACACAAAAACTCTACTTCTTGAAATCCAGAGTGTATGCAGCTCTCTTTCTCGATGCCATCGTGTACTGTTCTAGTCTAGTGTCTATCTGTTGGATAGGGCCTATAGCCTAACAGCGTGTAGCACCGTGTGGATCTATCTAGTCTTTGTTTTGAACAGGAAGTCAGGAAGTTCTCGAATCTCTAAATTATCAGGAAATTCGATTTCTAAGTGTACAGTCTTGTTGCACAGTCACTGTGTTAATCAAACTGATCCACAATCCCACATTTGTCGGTAATTGCTGAGGTTTAGACTATATTCACAGCTGACCCAACATTAATGACGCGCTGTCTATCTTATTCTTTAAATATTTTATGTCTGACCCGGTTTTCAATGTAAACACAGCTGATTGCTGTTTCCGCACATGCGCATTAGGCCGGCTGACCTTCTGTCTACAGACGCAAGTGGCCGAAACTTGTTCGGCTGTTTTCGTTGGGCCTAAGTCTAGGCTAGCTTTGCAGACTGGATGTTCGGACCAGTTCGTTATTTCCGTTACGAAAAAAGAGGAAAACTACTGACTCGGGCACCGAGATGGGTTCGTTTCATCCGTCAGTCCTTTATTATCTGTTCGTTACATGCGTGAAAATTTTATTGAGTTNAGCCAGCTTTTATTACCTTATTGAATCTTACAAGGTGTAATGGCTGCTACTGTCACCAGCCCTCTTTCTTCATAAGCTACAGTCTCATGTCAGCTTCTTTGCTTCTATGCACAAAATGTTGATTTAGTTGTGGCTTCTCCCATGATTCTTTACCTACCAACCCTCCTCTTTCCTGATATCTTCGACTCTGTTAGTTTCTTTGGACATTTGCTGTTGTCCATAAACACGTGTCCAAGTGGTCTTCAGTAATTGCTGTCACCTCTCTCATATTTCATTGCTGTGAGTACTTCCTCATTCCTTACATGGTTTTTGTTTGAGTAGCAAGACAGTGGTATGACAGTATAGCAAGAATAATTCTTCTGATACATAAGATAACTAGTCTTGTCTGTCATATTTATCAAAAAGAAAAATGAAATAAATTCCTAATGCACAGAAAATTTTGGTAGTTGTTCAGTAGATCTCATGCAAGCAAGGGTCTTATGGATATATGCAGAGAGTTTACTTTGTATATGTGTTGCCAGAAAATGGTTCTGGCAGTGACATGCTTCTCTTGTCAACAGAATCTGTTTTTAATTTCAGGTCGTGTGTCTGTGGAAGGTAATGGAGCTTACAGTATGTCCAAGCATGCATTGGTTGCATATACAAACACTCTCCGCTTAGAGATGAAGAAATGGGGGGTTGATGTTTCTATTGTAGAACCAACTGGTTATGCCACAGGTATGTCAAAGCATTTTTTTTTCATCAGTCAGGCTATATATATATGTTACACTGATGCTCATTTGTAACCCCTTTTACGATTAAGTCGTGATCAGAAAGGCGTTATTTTCTTTGCATATGCATGTAAAGCTGGGTTACTGTAGAAGTGCTCTTCTTCGTTAGGATGTTTTTTATCAGTAATCCCATAACATCACCGCAACTAGATTTCAAGAACTTAGGACTTTTTCACTCATATATACACTGAAACCTCGTTATACCGCCAAGTAAGGGACAAACAGAAAAATGGCGGTATAACGAGAATGGCGGTATAACGAAAATACCATGTAGAACAAGGGAAATAAGTAATTTACCAACATTGGACTGGCTAACATGTCTAATGTAATGCAGTTATCTCCCTTATCTCTCCACTAGACATAAACCTTCGTTGTCATTTTGAAGTTTACATTGCTTTCATTTGTATTTTGTTGTTGTTGTTTGTGTTTAAGAACGTGAGTTGATTTTAAAACAATAGAGTTAAAATTAAAAACAAGCAAGAACTAAGGATTGGAAGCGTATGTGTCAAGTTGGAGAATGATAAGAAAAGAAGTTGACTACTACACATTTCACATCCGGGTCGGAGAATCACACGAGCGCTAGGCCTACGTCATAGATCAATGTGTGCTGTTTGCATCGTACCCCGCGACCGGTGCGAACCAGTTGAAGCATCACCTCGCGCGCGCTTACGTTCGTTCGCAAACTCTCTAGGCCTATTGAGCGAGAGGAGATTGAACTGTGACCCGCCTTTCCCACTGCATGCCCCATCAGTAGGCCTATCAGGACTTCGCTTCCAAAAAGCGAAGAGTGTGTAGTAGGATTGGTGTTTGAGTAACAAGCACAGACTGTGGCGCCAAGTGATGTTCCGTCTGTTAGCTGGATTTAGGTAGAGGTGGGGAGTGGGGAGTGGGGGTTAAATTTACGTTGGCGGTATAACGAGCAATATTTACTATACTCAAGTTATGAATGTAACAGTTAAACTGTTGGCGGATGGCGGATGGCGGTATAACGAGATTTTTAGTGACTTTGTATAGGTGTCAGATCCGTTCCACGGCGAAAAGCTGGCGGTATGCGGGAATGGCGGTATAACGGGTGGCGGTATAGCGAGGTTTCACTGTATATATATATAATATATATACACATATGAGAAAACCATAAGGTGGGGCTTGCATGAGGTAAATTTTCATGAAAAACCATTATCTGAATTTTTTTGTGAAAATTAGACCCTTTGGGGAAAAAAAAAACAAACTTCCACAAGATGTACCCCTAAGTCTAGTCCAGAGACATAGGTACATAGCAGAAGACTGGCTCTCATCTCACTTCCACGATGCCATCTTGTGATTGCCTGAGATTACCCCATGTCATGTACTTGTACAGTACAGTAGTCTCCGTTTAAGAACTCACCGCCTTAGACCTCGATCCGCCTTAGAACCCGCTGTTGCCATGAAACTGAATTTTTTTCACTGTAAATAACATGCTTAAGAACCCGCTCTGAGACGAAAAATCCGGCTAAGAACCCGGCATTTGACCGAGAGACAAGCATACTTACACAATACAATGTCCATAAATTTAAGCGCAAAACTCGCGTTCAAACACATGTAGACGGACAGGATAGAACAAAGAAAGCCACACGCTACAGTGAAAGAGAACGGGTGGAGGGAAGGTAGGGGGAGGAGAACCTTACATTTACAAAGGATGGAGTCAGGTTACCTCTTTCTTATGCAACCAGGCCATGTGCCCCCTCTGTTGAACTCCTAGTCATCACCTACCATCTATTGTTGTCTGACTGGGGCGCGATTGAGAGCGCACGTGGTTTGCAGGGCACTTGTACTTACGGCTGATTGGTCCGTGGTTGTTACATAGGGTCATAAAATTAGCATCTGCGATTCACTTTCTATCACAATAATGGCCCCTTCCTCTTTATTTCACATTAGAAAGAAAACCCCTACCACAAATTTAAACTAAAACGTGGTCAGGGAGGGATAGTACCTTGTGGTGGGGGGCATAGCCTGAAGCCACTGGTTTCCACCTGTGCCAAAAATATTTTTAAAAAATTTAAAAAAAAACAAAAAACACACACACACACACAAAAATACAATATAAACTGTCTAACGCATATTTCTTATTTTCATCCAGAGGTTTACCAGGTCAGAGCAATCAAGGGGGATAAGCCATAGACATGGTGGCCAAACATGGGTTGTATCCCTTGTCATCCGCCTACGTGCCAGGTCCGCTTAAGAACCCGCTTGTTTTGTCTCCGGTTGACCGGGTTCTTAGACGGAGACTACTGTACTAGTCATGTCTCTAACCATATGTTTCTTCCCTTCTTCCTCTGCTTATCCCAAGACTACTGACAAAAGCCGTTAATCTACAAAGATTTCTGCCCTGGAAACTTGAACTGGCTTTTAGCAAATCACATGCTGTTTTTGTTTGATTTTTGTGGGCTTAGTCATATTGTTGTCTTGATTTAGGGCTAGTTTGTTAAGAAAGATAAAAAGAAAAATAAATTGGGGGTTCTAATTTCCTTTCATACAGTAGTCCTTCCTTTTCAACTTTTTTCACTTTAATCATTGTCTAAAGTATTTTTTCTAAAACAGTGACAAGAATAATTCAGTCTGACATGTGCTGTTTTGACCAACTTGACATTATTTTCTATCAGCCAAGCCACAGTGTTTTGCTTTAGAGCCACTGTGTTTATGAAGATCATAGGGAAAATAAAAGGGGGTTCTTAATTTCTTTCATTTATTTAATGTATTATTTCTAAAGCAGAATAATTCTGTCTAATATTTTGTAGTTGCTTTTTGTTTGTTTAGAAAATCAAAATTCGTTTTCATGTTGTGCTGTTTTTTTTTTCCAAAGGGAACACACAAGAACATGTTTTGAAAAAAACTAAAGAAGAGGTATGGGAGACATTAGATGAAGAAACAAAAGAGGTAAGTACTGTATTATCTATTTTAAGTTTCTGTTTCACTTTGGCTGCATCTATGGGCTTTTGATTACTGCATCTTATGTGACTTCCATTATTATTAACCCTTTTGATATTAGATCAGATCAGACAAGTTCTTGTGGGTCATAGAAGAATCAAATTTGCAGGCTGAATAAAGCACCTGCCTGTCAGGATTTTTAGGCAGATCACAACCAGTGAAATAACACTTTTGCTGATATTTAGGTCTGTTATCATTTTGGATTCTTATGATTGCCTGCCACAGTTATTGTCATGGTGCTTTTCATTTCTGATGCATTTTAATGCATGACTCTTTCTCTTCAGTTATATGGCAATGAATTAAAAAGCAGTTTTGATCATTTTCGTCCTTGAAACACCACAGATGAATCAACACATTGTCATGGTTACAAATTAAAAATTTACTTCCCAGCCATGGCAGTTCTGTGCCTAGCACACATAAATTATCTCATGATACATTGTAACTGTGATAGCTACGTCTCACTTCAAGATAAGATAAGGTCAGTTCATTTATTCATTTGGGCAGATGGAGGACTGTTTTCACTCTGGGGTTTTACTGCTTTTTCAGATTTATGGCAAGGAATACTTGGATGCCATGTATGCACACATACAGGCCTCTGTCCAGCGACACCCTAGAGATCTCACTCCAGTTATCCGATGCATCCGCAGCGGCCTGCTTTCCAAGCGACCTCGAGAGCGCTACCCATGTGGGACAGGTGCAGAGATTCTCATGTGTTTGTATCCATTACTACCAGTGTGGGCAGCAGATTATGTCTCGAGCAGCATCAATATTCTACCCAAACAATTACGACCTGGCATCTTGTCAGGAGCTAAGTAACAAATACGTCACTGGATTTAATTATGGCTACATGGCTGGGGTCAGACTAAAACTATTATGTTTCTAGAACAAGATGTTGGAAGGAAGAGTTTGGGCTCCTACAAGTCTTGAAATGTCCATAAAAATCATTAGATTTGTAAGACAGTTTTGACGTTTTAATATGTCCAGCTATTTCAGTTCGTCAGATCTTAAAACATTCTTCAAGAATATTGCTAATATGGAATTTCATTCTGTTATTGATAGTGAGTAAGTTTTAGTCTTTACCATGTTATTGGTGAAGTAGAACTAATTCTTAATTTTTGAAATCCTTTGTTTCTTTCAACAGTTCAGAATTTTTGTTCCAAAAATATGAATGAATCCATGGGCTGTTAGAATATTTTCTAGTTTCAGGCCATGGGAATGCCAGATTTTGGGTAAGGTCAAGGTTTAAAAACATTCCCTTTCTTCTCCTGATAAAAAGACTGGGTATATTTATTGTTTTGAGATAGTTGCCTGTAAGTGCCATTCTGCATCTTGAGCCAATTGACACTTAAGTTATTTCTTAAATTCTTGTATTTTTGATTAATGGTGTTTTGGTTATGAAATTTTGACATGAGATAATCCTGATTGTAGAAAGTGAGAAGGTGAAAAAACTGTACATAATCGATTTTCCATCAGTATTGCTTTTGATTTGGTTTAGCAAAAGATGGCAGATCTTTCCTAAGTGAAATCTACATCCGATCTACTGTGAAGAGATCATTTTGTTCCTTTTTCCTTTGGTGTTTTTTTTTTAAATTGTGTGGCAGTCTGAAATAGGAATATGGTTTCACTCTAACCCAATTTTTTATGAGGCTTGTTCATGCTTTTGCAAGATCTTTTTGTGGGCATTTATGTTTTTATACTTATACTTTGGGGGACAGTCCCATAATTATTCATGTACACAACATGCTAACAAAGGAGAGGATCATGGCATTATTCATACTGACTCCACCATTTGAATTCTTCTACACTTATATTATTAGTATTACATTGAATAACATGTTGTCTTTGAATAGGATCATGAATTTTCTCATATTAACTTGTATTATCAGCTTGCATTCTCAGATGGTAAAGGTGGATTGTACAAGGGTTTTTTGATCCCGTTACATCATTCCTGGTACCGTACCTGATCTGAGAATCAAGAGCTGTAATTTCAGTCAGGCTGATTGAAAATCTTAAGAGTATTGGAACTCATTGAAGCAGGAGTGGTAAAAAATTATGGTTTTTTTTAAATAGCTCTTTAAAAAACACAAAGAAAGCAAGAGAATTTAATTGACAGAGACAAGCCCTTTTCCCCTTTTTCCTTCTGTATGAATGCAGTCATGTGCTTAGCACTTCTGTGTTCATGAAGAAAGCATCTTGCATTTTATAAGATTGGTTCAGAAAAAGATCACCTTCAGATAAACATTACAAGCTTATCCACAGCCTTCCATAGCTGGTTGGTGTCTGTGGAATGCACACTATGAAAATAAAATGCACAAATGAAAGTTGTACACCACGAGGTTCTACATTTCTTCTCTAGCATTTGGTTTTATGTACTGGAAAAGCTTTTCCTCAGCACTCCAGGATGATAAAGGAAGTGGCGTCTTTTTTGTGTTTAGGGGCCACTTTTTTTAACATGGTAGAAACACTGTTCTCAGCTACTAATCAAAAGTTTAAAATTGTCCCTAGAAGAAAGCTTCAGTCACAAATGCTTCCAAATATTTCCACTGACTAGTATGTTCTAGATTTGAAAACCTTTGTGATTGCAAGAGTTGTGAGAGAGGGAAATTTTTATGTAGATGTTTTTTGGCACATAATTATGTGAGGTGAAAACAGACAGAATGATCATTGTAACAATTTAAAATAAGACATGTTTGAATGAAATGATAATGTGAGACTGAAAATTTTCCACCTGTATGAAAATAATTTGTAAATGATTAGATTGATAGTTAATTATCAGTACAGCAGTAATTTCTTCCTGACCAGAAACAGGTTTAGGCAAAAAATGTATTAGGGTGAACCCCACTCATACCTTTGTGTAATTCAGGCTAAATGAACAGGATGAATCCACATACTGATAAGCATTGTATTGAGAGAGNGGGGGGGGGGGGGGTGGTATTTATAGATCATACAACATTGTGGGATGCAGGCTGAAAGTGTTTGATTGGGTGATCAAGAAACAGAAATACTGGTTTGCAAAGATCTCTTGCACTACAACAAAAAAGAGCTTTTCCGCATTCTCTTTTGCAGCGCTCTTAGACTTCATATATTCCCATTGATTGTTCTTCCTGTAAACCCCTCATAAAGGGTTTATAAAAAAAAAATTAGGATTTTGCAGATTAGGTGTCCTGATTTCCATGCATTTCTCTAACTGCACTGTAATAATTAGGTGAAATTACCTTGGTGTTTTGTTATTTAACACTAGTTGATTTAGATCATAATGAAACACTTTCCAGACAAATAAGATGCTTATATTTGTGAGTTGCAGAACATAGACTGACAGAGCAAGTGAAGTTTGCTGTAAATATCAGTACAGTATATTTTTTGTTCTTGACTTGCCTGATGTGAATGGATTGAATGTCACTTTTTCCCCCAAGCTTGAGGTGCTTTTATGTTGTCTTTGATGTCTTACTTATAGATTTAGAAGGTGTATCAATTTTTTCACAAGGCTAGACTATGGTTTTCAGTATATTTTTTTGTTTCTTTACTTAGTTTGTTAATTTTTCTTTCTTTACTGACTTCTTACCATCCAGGAATGAGGATTCATTGCCATTTGGATGTTTGTGTAATGAGACCAGAGATTCTTTACCAGAATAATATTACTTATATTGATAGCATGACCAGCCCTGTAGTGGCAGTGACCATATTCTTTGAAACAACAAGGCCAGCATAGGGGATGGAACAATCAAATGGACATGTTACATAAGTTTTACTGTAGTATCATCATTTACTGTCTATTCATGTCTTCCCACCTTACACAACAGTGCAAGAGTTTCCTTACTTTGCATTTTATCTCGCTTGTGTTAATCCTACTAATTACTATGTCATGTGTTCCTTTCTTTATGTTAATTTGGTATTTACCTAATGCTAGTCATCAGTAGGCATTTAGCTAGGTTTGTCTGCATTATGTGTGTTTATTAATGATGTTGAATAATATTTACACTGCTGGCAATTTATTTGTGCACTTTGGGATTTTCTTGCTCCATTGCTGTTGGATCTTTTCTGGCTGCCAGTTATGATGTTTAATGTTTATGAATGTTGCAAAATGACCTCCAGTGTGTTCTTGCTATTGGGCATTAGTAAAACGCAAATTTGCTCGTAAGTAAAAGGATGATAATGATATGAACGCTCACAGAGATGTAAAGACATACTGACTTGTGCAACAATGTTTCACAACAGAAATGTATCTTACCCCTGTTTCTTTTAATTCAGCAGCCTCAAACTTAAAGTTGCCCTAAATTCATCCCTGATCTTCTTCATATATAGAGAAATTACTTTTGGGTTGTTTTGAAATCTTATATGGGGCAGCTGTTCTAGAGGACTATAAATGCTGCCTAATAACCAACCAGGCAATCTTCACTTCCATTTAACAAACCTCCTGTCCTTTTCACAGTGAAGTTGTTTCTATACTATAGTATCCCTTTTTATGTTAAGATTCTTTCTCCAAGATTCTTTCTCAGCTAATACAGTATAATGTTTAAATTCCTTCTTGTTCATTGGCATCACTTTGGGTTTTTTTAATTAAAAGACCACATATCCAAATAGAATAGAGGGATATATGATCTTTCAATATAAAATTCCAGTTTTGCATATGGTGGATATGAGTGCCCCACATCTAAACCTTATTTTTTTCTCTAAGTTTGGTTCTTTGTGACACAGTGTTGCAGTGTCAGGTGTTTTATGGAGGCATGTAGTGTGTAAAATGAGATCATACTTTATAAGAGATGTTTATAAGGGCATTTACATTCATTAGGAATCACATCTCATTCCCATCCAGCTGTCCCATCGACCCACACAAAATGAGTGCTCCACATCTAAACCTTAGTTTTCTGCTAAGCTTGGTTCTCCGTGACGTAGTGTTGCATAGTGTTAGTTGTGTTAAGGAGGCATACAGTGAGTAGGATAAGATCATACTTTATAAGAGATGTTCATAAAGGCAGTATTTGTTTTAGGAATCCTATCTCACTCTCACCCTACTGTTCCATTGATCTACACAAAATTTTGTGATTAATTGAGCTGCTTGGCTTGTGTGTTCAGGTTGCAACAAAATGGGATGAAAATTATACACCTTACATGCCTGTACCCAAATATTTACTGTTACAAACAGAAGGGCCCAAATACAACCATAATGTTGTAAATGTGCTAACTCAAACTAAAATCAACCTGCATCATTTTCACACTTAGGCTTGGCCACTTACTAGGCCAACAGTGATTGTTGCCAGAACTGCCGAGAAGGACTAAGCGTATAACATATTCTGCTCAAAGCCCAGGTCAGCTTGATTTAGTTAACGCTCACCATATACCCTATAAGAAAATGGATGTTTTTATTCCCCTCTTGTCAATCTACTTTCATGACAAACTTAAAAGGTGTAAGGAGTCAAATAAAATTTGATAATTGCTCTATTTGGCATCAGAATGCTCATGTTTGCTTGAT
>JAWQUT010000065.1:695125-720730 GCA_033807755.1 Ellobium chinense | reverse complement strand
TTGTCGGCGTTTATATTAACCAGTCGTTGATTGGTAATGGTAAAGAAGGCAAAAATCGGGACCATGAGGAAAGTTTATTTTAACCGAGATTTTATCTTAAGCGAGTTTATCTTAAGTGGACTCCACTGTAGGTTTCTTCAAAAAGTTTTGTGATATTGCTTCATAAGTGTAAAAATATTGTGAAGAGTTAAAAAAAACCTGTACACTGATATCTTTTTATCTCGTTGAGTTCAAAATGAAATACTCAATTTTTGGCAGTTCACTGTACAATAGAGGGTTTCATTTTGCACATGGCACTGTATGGAACTCAAGTTGACCTTAAAAGTTTTGGCAAATTTTGTAGGCACAAGATTGGGATTAGGACTGAGGAAGAAAATGAAACTTGGGACAGTCCCTAGTCAATATTACCATTGTCTAGGAACTCTCTTATACATGCTTTCTTTTCTAATCCTGTCCCTAAGCCGAAACCCCACTCAGTCCTGGGATGTCCTCTGTTATTGTGCATGGGAGAAATTAAACAATCAGATCATCATAGTACCAGTGTCCAGCAGCCTGTATGCTTTGAGTTAAGATTTAGATTTATGCATGATTTTAGGGCAATATCATGTCACTTTCCCAAGGGCCTATGCTTTTGATTAGGGACTGGAATTGAATGCCAGACGCTGACACCCTCCCCCCAAATTTATGCATACTGGTTGGCAGAATGGGAAGCATGCCATGTGCACATGCAATCCTCTGTTTTTGCACTGAGATTACTCCTTACTTCCTGGTTCTTGTTAATTATTTTGCCTGTATGTATTTGTATTCCACACTTCATTTTCATACATAGCTGGGACCGATTTGAAAAGCTTCCACAAGACAGTCCATTTTATTGGTATAGGGAAGGAAAAAGTATGTCATCAAAAACAGACACAGATGAGGGTAAAAGCTCAAATCAGACTTGTTTGGGCATCATATGGATCAGGTTGGGGAGTGCTGTAAAACCTTGATATAAAGTATGCCTCAGTGCATGGAAAATGTATACTTTTTATTAAGGTGTATTTAAAATCAAGATCCACCTCAATAATGAAATGATAGAGAAATAATGAATTTGTTCATATGAACTTCAAACTTAATAACAACGTTTATTATTAAGTAAGAACTTAATATCAAGGTTCCACTGTACAAGCATTCTCACAAATCAAATCAATCATGCCCCTATTGAGGGTCATTTCTGATGACATAGTTAGTTGTTTTTTTTCTTCTCTTTCTTATCCTGGCAAATTGGACCGACTTGGGAGACTAGACCAGCTTAAGCATGTGGACCATCTTCTGAGTGTTACGTATTTATCAACATATTTCAATCTTGTCAGTCCTGAGCTCTTTGTAAACACTTTGTAAGTCCTAGAGTGATAGTTAGATTAGATATCGCAAAGTATGCTGAAAACAAAAAGATGTAGGGCATCCTGTTAATTTCTTAGTGAAGCACATGTGAGTATTCTTATGTAAAATATTGTTTTGCGAGAAGCATATTAAATAATTTCATTATATTTTTATATTTAAAACATTTTACATTTCACCTATTTTGTGAGTCTCGGCCATCCCTGAGGGATTGATAGGCCCACAGATCCTCCACATTTTGGATGCATGCGATGTTTTAATTGACTTTCTCTTCCTTCCTCTCTCTCTCTCCTCATGCTTTATTTTTGTGTAAGTGAGTGTATTAGCATTTCTTTGGCTTTCATTTGGAACAGAAATTTTGACATGACAGAGTATTTTGCCTATGATACTCTTCCATGCTGTGTCAATTGCAGTTGCTTGTAAAATACATGGATGCAGGTAATTCTGACATCAAAGAGGATTTTGCCTATGATACTCTTTCATGCTGTGTCAATTGTGGTTGCTTGTTAAATACATGAATGCAGATAATTTATTTTGAGTCCTTGGTGATATAATCTGTATGTCTTCATAAGACTTTGTGTATCACGATTGCAATATTGCATCCAGTTTTACATTATCTTCATTTACCCATGTCACAAAAATGTGAAAAACTGGAAATTTATGCCATAAAAGGAGCTTTTGAACTGAAAGGGTATTTTCCGAATGTGACAAGGTTGTGATACACAAAGTCTTACGTGCTAGTTCTGTTTATTTTCTTATTTGAGCTTACAGTAGACTCTGGTTTACCTCATTTTAACAGGAACAAAGGCCCCAGGACAGTGCTGTTAAGCCATTTAGTTGGAAAGGAAAAACCTGGTCATAATAATTTTTCCAGGTACATTTACCTTCTTGCTAAAGATCTGAAAGTTTACTAATGGTGGTCTGCTTGTGGTGTGGGTATGTTTATCATAGTGTATGAATGTTATCATATTATGAAGTCTCATACTTGCTCCACCAGTCTTCTCTCCTAAACAGACATGTTGTCTTTGTCACTCTCAATCATCAGATATGATGTGTTAAGGAATTGATTGTTCATGGTTGTCAGATCAAGATATTTTTCTTCTTTTTGGTTACATCTTTTGCAATGTGAAAAAATAAATAAATGTGCAATGCTTCTGTTATAGTCTTCTTTGCTAGCTGAGAAGCTGATGTCCTGAATTAGCTTCACTTTTCCAGAAGTTGCACTGATTAATGTACTTTCTTTACAGAAAAAGACTGCATGCACTAGAATCAGTTTTACAGGAGATGCAAAAAAAGGTTTAACTTATAGAACATTTTTTTTCATTTTCAAGGTTGGCTACCTCAGAAACCTTAAAAGTTATGAGAGAACAACTTAGATGGAAAGATAAGATAGGAATTTCACCCCAGTGGCTTTCACCTAAGATCTTTGTTTACTCATCATCTCATTTACTGAGAGTCTGAAAATTATGATGCAACCCTTGTCATAGACAACGTTATTGCCAAACATCACACAGATATGAAGAATTATTACTGACTGCTAAAATCAATGTACCATTCCATGTCACCATTATAAAACTGAAAAAAGAATTTTTTTTTGATGTAAGGCATGATCCAGCTTTAGATCTACATCAATAATAGAGAAATACATGCACTGAAAAGAAAATCTGTCATGATTCCTGGCATTCTGCAGCCCTCAGTAATGATACTTCCGACTTACTCCCTCACATAGACATCCCATAAAATGATTAAATAGCAACAAGATAAAGAATTTAAAGCATGACTACTGCAGAGAAAAGTCATGCTAAAAGTCATTTAATCAACAGCCTATGGGAATAATTAACTGTGGGTGTAGGTGTATCTAGTTTTTACTATATTAATGATTCATACTTCATCATGCAAAAGTAAAAATCTTGAATGGATCAAACAGGTAAATTCCTTACTTCTATTAAGCAGGTCCTGCAAACTGAGAAATAATTTTGCTTCAGATATGAATGAAATATGAAAACGACATGTCAATTGACGATAAAACCCGTGAAAGCATCACTGAAAATCATCTATAAAATATTTTTTTGAAAAGGATGGATGGGCTGAACACATGCAATAAACACATCACTCAAACATTAAAATTTTAATAAGAATGTATTCTTTTTGTCAAAACAACTACTATACAAACAGTAAATTCTTATTGATACAGCTTTTTATCTATCAAGTTTGGGGTCCAAACCAGTGAGTTTCTTTACATTTGGCAAAGTGGGCAGAAAGGATGTTTGTCTTGTTCAAAATTTATTTTAAAATTGAAACACACACTTGAAAAGTTTACGAGAACAGAAATTGTCTTAACTTCTAAAAGTCAAACATACGCTTTAGTTTTTAAAAAAAAACAAATATAGTGACAATTTAACGGCAAAAATGTAGGTTCAGATTATAAAAGGAGAATTACAATAGAACCGATTTACAACAGTCACAGAACAGGAAAGCAGTGTGTCGAGCCTAATCTCAATCCTATTTCCCCTTTTTTGTTATAGTTAAATCAACCTTATCCCAATGGAAGTAGAGGACAAAGAAATCTGGCTGTTCCATTATCACTGCCTCATCCCTGAGAGTGTTTGTAGGAATAAAGTAGTCTGACGACCAATGCGTCTTAGTGTTTTTTATAGGCCGAGTACCTGAACGATAATTTGTATTACATCAGCGCTGAATGCATGCTGAGGTCTGCAAATATATGACCCATGAGAATGCAATTCAGGTTACTTCTTTTGTATTCCTACCCAAGTTTGGAAACGGCAAGGAATGGTAAGAAGGATAAAATTTTGAAAGTTCTGACTGTCCTGTTATAACTGAGTTCCACTGCACAACTGGAGATCACAAAACTCAAAAAGACTTAAGGCTAGTGTGTGAACCCACAAGGTCATCAAGACGAATAATCAAGGAGCAACAGTAGATTAGAGTTTGAAAAGAGTGGTGAATCATTTTCCAAAACATTTTTAAAAACCAAAGCACCTTTACCATTCCTAGGGATAGAGGATCACTGAATATAAGAAGAGAAAGTTCGGGACACTGGGAATGTATACATAGTTAACAGGTATAGTAGCAACGGGGTACTTAAAAGTTGAGGGATATTAACGTCGAAGTCCCATTGTAATGGGTTGCAGCAAGCACAAAAATAGCCCAACTGCTTATTTCTGAGGTAGACAATCTGCCCAGGACTGTGACCTAGTACTCATGTTCCTAGCTATTGCCCTTGACATAATACATAAGCAAATGAGGAAGCAGAAACACAACTTCAGTGAGACATTCAAACTCAAAATGCTTCATACTGAAAAATGTGATGTGACCTAAAACAATGACTTCTACTGTGTGATATACAGCCGAGTCCACCTAATCTGATCTTGGCCTTCTCTTACACAAGGTAAATGAATCCACATTATTCAAGGTCGTGCACTATGGTTTTCTTTAATTTGAAAGGATCAGCAGAGATAGAAGTAAGATCATCTTCTCAGTTTTTCCATGTGGTGTCACACCACAGTAAACAGTGCATGAGACCAATATGTTGTCATGTTTGGGCAGGCAATAAACAGCCACCAGATCTAAATGTGGTAAGTAGGGTCATATGTGCCTATGTGTATTAAATTACACTGTTACTAAGAAGGCAGGGATGGGGCGAGATGACAGCTGAGAGCACAGGGAGAAATATTTGATCGACATCGAATAAAACGGACTTGACTGTATCTCTTACTTTCAAGTTTACTGAATGCACAAATTTGAGAGACAATCTAAATTGAAACAGAATATTTCAAGGAATCTGACTGAATGCTGCTGTTTGATATGGCTGCTGCTACTGGCCGAAACGAGTCTCATACACTTTCAGTCTTCCTAGTTCATCTTTTGAATGTGGTTTAATTGTGATATGTTAGGTCACTCAAGATCTATAGTTCACATCTCTGCATAATGATGACATAAGTGTTTATAACATCACTCCCACTTTCAACTAACATTCAGCATACAGTGGAACTTTGTTAACACAACCATTGCTTAACATAATCGCCTGCTTAGTTCACTGTCATTCAACAGTCCCGACTGCGTTGTCTCTCATAAAGATCACTCGGGATAAAACAAAGCTTCTGATAACGCACCATCAGCAACTTGGTTGGAAGAATGGGCATACAGTATTATCAGAGTTCCACTGCATATAAACCTCAAAACCTCCAAACATTTAGAGAAGAACAAGGAACTCGCAGTCAGTAACACCTAAGTTCAGCCATCTCTCGCAGTCAGTAACACCTAAGTTCAGCCATCATACATTCATCTACTGCCACTGAAAAAAAAAGTAAAATTATTTCATTTGTAATCACCATTAATGGCACCAGCCAAGCTATCACAGATTGGTATCAGCAAATCCACTAAAAAAAAATGGCTAAATATGACATAAATGCCTTCCAGGGTAAAATATCTTGGCACATACAGACCCCTAGACCTTGTTCAAGTTGGCAAGAAAGGTCCTCAATAGAAACCAGGACATCATATGAGATTATTCATAACACCCTGAAACAATATATTTCATTGGATACGATCAATAGAGAGAGGAGACATTTACAGTCGAACACACTTAAACCGAACACGGCTGAACGGAAACCACGGCTAAGTCAAAAGAAAAATAAATCCCCGACTTTTCTCCCTCTTTACGCAAGTAACAGAAGAAGCGATGAACCGAAACCGCAAGATGCAGTAACACGGCTGAACCGAAATCCCCAATCTCTCAGCCAGCCCGCTCATCCCATTATCAGATCTGCATCAACACCAAGATTGTTACATTTAGCTGTCTTTGTCCAGCGAAAAGAAATAGCCACGTGAGGAGTAGGTCTAAGGAGAGCGGATGGGCCTTGCGGCGCAACAGCTTAGTGTCTAATAATGCTCCCCCCTCCCCCCCCAATCTCTTAGCTCTCTTCGCTCGCTTGCGACCAAAAAGAGGAGTGAGGCGGCTGATCAAGAACGATTGGTCATGACGTGGGCGAGATCAAATAAATAATGCTGGATGAAAGGCCGCGCGAGGGACGTAACATTAGTAACACTCATGCTCATCAGATAAAACCTCTCTTCATTCCTGACCTTGATACTGATTACAGGTGAGCCACTGAACTGCCGAAAGATGTCGAAAAGAAAGCAAACGTACTCATTGGAATTCAAGTTAAAACTTATCGATGAAGGTGATGAGAAGAAGCTATCGAAAAGTGAAATTTGCCGCAAGTACGGAATTCCCAATTCCACTCTCTCCACCATATTGGCCATGCGAGACCAATTTCAGAAAGTCCGCGATGGTGGTTACTTCCTTTGATTTTGCACTGGAACATCTAAACCGAAATAGCGCTAAGACGAAATCATATACGCGGGCCCAGTGATTACGGTTTAAGCGTGTTCGACTGTAATTAACAAACTGCAGGATATGCATTCACATACCGGGATTTCATATCACAGTAGCCTATTGAAGAGAATGCATATATGCATCCTATACAATTACGGGCAGTGCAGGAATATGCAAAAATCTGTTTACAGAATGAAAACTTTCAAATACGCCTTCGCCATCTTTTCATTAAAGTACATCCAACTTAACAAACCAGTGCAAGCCTGCATTTTGGAAACAAAGAAGAAAGGCTATAGTCCCTTGATATTGTCCAAGGACAGTGCCAAGGGTGCCTACCCTTCTCTGATCCTGCCTGCAGCATTAATCCAAGTGTGCTTGAAGCACAACACGCAGTGGATTAGCTGCTTATGAGAACAAAACAAAAAAAAAAAAAGAATGGACATCAGAAGTTCAACTGCTCCATTGACAGCATTATCTTTCAGACAGAAGGATGCATGCACAATGCTCTCCAGTAGGTCTCACTCCATATAACAGTGCCACCATGAACACTTTTTCAGCTCCTAAACATACAGCCCTCCTCTTTCCCACTGCCCTGAGAGTATAACATTCACTAAGCTTCATCAAAGTTTGTTCCCAATTGCTACAACAATAATTCAAGGTATTCTTTGCCTTATTTCCAGGTGTGATCTAACTAAAACATGCTTATAGCAAACTTCATGGTACATCCCAAAACTTTGTACGTCAAAAATTTTAAATATTTGTATGAATAATCTAAGCCAGCTGTTACTTTAGAATTTAAAAAATGTTTCGTAAAAGCACTAGTTTCATATAAAATGGTTTTGTAATAACCGCATTGCTGGGTCTAAAATATCACACAGTCATATAAAATTCATCAGCTGTTCTCCACTGTTCACTAAATTTTCATTCAGGTCAACTCACTAGAAACTAAATTCTGACATAATTATAAATATTATGGCATTCTTTGGTGTTAATATTCTATTTTTACACAAGCGCCGATCACTTTTGCAGATTCCAGATATTTTCAACATCTGGAAACACCAATAGCAATTTTCCATGATTTGTTTATGATATTCCAGGTATGAGACAATTCCTGTCGCCAAAGTCCATTGTACAGATTCTGTGGTGATATTCTCCTTTAAACAGCTTGAACATCGTATACTTTCCATATGGCAAACATATTCTTTGTTCTTATAGTGGTCTCTGATATGGGTACTATGTGTTTTAAATATCATTACACTGTCCCAAACTGGCATTGTAGGGATTAAAAATTCCCATTCTTAAAAAAAGATTGTCATATATGGGCATACCTTTACTCCAGATCCTGATCATTTTGACCTTCAAATACTGAGTGACTAATTTATTATGGCATGAAAATCAAATCTTGTTATGGCAAATTGAAACCACAGTTGGTCTCTGTGCAGGCATATACAAATATGGTTATTATCTAAAATGATACAACCCCTAAAAGCTATGGTCACCATGCATTGTGGTGTTAACTGTATATCCCACTGAAGATATGATATGACACTTTTATTTAAATTAAGGGCAAGTACAGCACCCTGAAGGGGTAAAATTGGGTTAAATTGTGTAAAATGAGTTAAGGGCAGTTTCTTGAACGGCAACATGTCCTTTATCAATTCCTGAAATTATTTTCATGATACCTGTCTCAAAAAGTTTATTTTGATGCAAAAGGAAATGGTCATCCTATCTCAAATGCATCTGTCGATAATCTTCATCGTCAATTATCTCAAAATCACATTTTTCGTCACTCTATCCCGTCGATCTGACTTTTTTCTGGTCCAGTTTACATAAACGTTTGCATAACAACTCTCCATGCCTCTATTTTGAGATTATCACAGTTTTTTTTTTTGCGAGATCTTGTGTTTATTTATCTTTTATGAATTTTTAAAGCTGAAAATTCTCAAAATCTTCAGTGTTTTTACATGACATTTACAAAAAATGTTTTGTTTTTTTTAAAGTGATCTTTTAATGGAAAAAAAAACCTCATCCTAACATCTGTTGTTCTCAGATCGAAGGTTTCAAAGTTATACAGAAGTTATGCATATTTTCCAATATGGCGGCCAATCAACTGGCGTTTCCACAGCAACAGAAGGAGGAAATTGCCAAACACTCCCGTTTATCTGCCTTCCTGGCCCTGTATGACTCATTTTTCACCCCAAAATGACAAAGTTCCCTTCATTAATGAAAACGACCTATTTCTGCTGCACTTGCCCTTAACATACAACATTCATAAATTTAGATGTGAGTAGTGTCAACTCCATTCTCTTCAACAATCTCAAACACTCATAACACACTGTTTCTCCATTTTCATCTTGTCCATATCTACAAGCTTGACAATCTCCCTCCATATTCACCTCCCTACTCATGTCCAAAGCATGAGCTTAGTGTTATGCAGTAGACCCTGGTTAAAATGAAAACAGTTAAACCAAAAGTACCATTAAAATGAAAGGGAACAAGAATCCCTGTTTATTTTACTCTTTTTTAATAAACCAAAACTCTTTTTTTTTTCCTGCACACAAGTCTTTGGTTCCATGGCTTTCATTTTAACCATTGTCTCCTGTAATATCACATGCTTCAGGAAAACTGCTTTTAGTCTTCACATTTGTTTCCTCAAAATATATATAAACAAAGCCATGCTGTAAAGTCCATAAATGCACCTAGTTATAATATCTAATGCTTTGCTAAAAATGTACACTAAATGTGGTCCATCATAAATACTTTCCAAATTCTGCCAGATTTTGAGCATAGAAGTCTGGCTTGTTTTCTTGCTTCTCCTGAGTGAGGTCATCAAGGGTACATATACCTGATAGAACCAAGAAGGACTGAATGCCACACTTCTTGGCAAACACAATATCTGTACTGATTCTGTGGAGATAGAGAAGTTAATGTGCCAATTAAAATTAATCTATGATGGAAAACAAAGCATATCAAACTGCATTTCAATGGCTGCACAGAAAAGAGAAATTAATAATCAAAACTAATTTGTTCTCAAGTTGCGTACAAACTTGAAAACAAAGACTGAGATAACTGCTTCTCAAGGAGGTCAATAAAATCAACACTCGAACAGGTGTACTGTCAGGGTCAATATTAATCATACCGGGAAATTTAACGTCCAGTTGAACAGTCCTCTTCTGGTAGACAGACAAAATCAATTTGTTGAACTGCTGAAGCCTGGCAGATATATCTCATCAGTCTAGAATCCATGGATAAACTATTTACATTTTGTTTCCATGTTATGGGTCTACGTGGCAGTAACTTCCAAAGTAATTGCGCTAACATTTCTAAAACTGTGTAAATATGAAAGTAGAATTATGTTGGAATCTATCACTCTGCCATCTAGGCTTCCACAAATCAACCACCACATTTAGAGTTAAACATTTTGTTTTCATGTTATGGGCCTACATAGCAGTAACTTCCAAAGCAATTGAAAAATAACATTTCTAAAACTGTAAATACGATAATACAATTATGTTGGAATCTATCACTCTGCCATTTAGGCTTCCACAAATCAACCGACACATTTACAGAAGTAGTTCTGGCCTTCCAACAAAACTAAACACAGTATGTTAGACAGTGTTGTCTGCATAATATATCAACTCAATCTTATGTTTTAAGTTCAAAGCACGTATTTGTTTATGTGGTTCATTTACAGATGACAGAGAGCAAGGAGTCATTTTGAAGCCTGCACTGTGAAACTTCAAATAACACTTCCAAGAAACAAGGCTAAGCAACTGATGCATCACAGGGTTGAGTAAGGCCAGAATGGTGAAATTTGTGACATAACTGAGCTATCAGAGTGGCAATGGCCAGATACACAGCTGATTTAGGAACATTAAAATGTTACTATTGTAAAGGGATAACAATTTGACAGGAACAACCAACCAAGAAACTACATAATTAGTTCAATCTTGGGACCAGGTAAACTTTATTCTATTAAAGGCAGTTTTTTGAGATGTGCATAGCTCACCGATCTCCTGTCATCATGCATCGTGAGGGATCAAGGTTGTGAACCTTCTTCAGAACATCAAACATGTGGGTTGATGGCTTGCCCATTATAGCAGGGTCTCTGGCTGCTGCTATCGTGACCGGGCTAACCATGCATCCAGTTCCTGGGAATGAAACAAGTTACATGACAATAACAAATAAGATATACAGTCGAGCACGGAAAACTCGAATTTCTCCGGGATCGAAAAAAGTGTTCAAGATTTCCGTAATTTGAGATTCCCGTGACAGCAATATTTTCACAATTACCATGGACTAGAGGGACTGGTAAGGAGAGATAACCACACAACACTAATCTGCTCTGATCCTTACATAATTAGAATTACCTCCCTCCCCCGTTTCCGACGTTTCACATTAAATCATGACAAACAAACACTTTAACAGATATAATCCAAGTTATCTGAATTTAATGAACAGAAGACGAAAATCACCCGATTTCGGTAGAGGAAATCGAACTTCGGTGCGTAAGTGTAATCCTGATGTGTTCGACGTTATGCAAGGAAAAGAAAGAAATTAGGAGCGGCAGTCTGCCTATCGCCCCGCCTCGTCACTATGTGCGCATCGCGTCATGTTCGACGCAATTTATCGCAGCGTATGTTGACCTAGTCCACCACCCGCCAGGTCGCTCTGCATGCTCAATCACTACACGACCCCCCTCCCGCTGATTCAATAGGTCCACACAAAGCATTGTCTTGATCCCTTGTCCATCACTACGGCACTCCCGCACACCTTTCCCTTATCACCAACACTGGGACGAGCAATGCCAGACAAAGAAAGGCTTTATCGGTCATTTCGCCGCTTTGAGATGGGGTAGATGATGATGAAATCATTCAAGAAATGCGTGTTGTGAGTTCGAGAAAATCGTGTTAATAATACAAAGAAAATAGAGGCATTTAAAAGGGGCCGATAACAGCGTTCGACATTTCCGTGAATTCGAGATTAGTGTGTTCAAGTTTTCTGTCCTCGACTGTATTATACATAAGCAAATAACACTTACACAATGGTTCAACATGCTACTCTGTTAAACACAATCCCACTTCTACTTACACACTCTTCTGCTTTGTCCACCTCCCTCTCACTCCTATTCACATACAAAATACAGGATCATCAAGATGCCTTGATAAAATTCCTAAAACTGGGCAGACAACTAAAATTTGGAGCACCAGAAATTCCAAAATAAATCTCTCTAATATGGAGCTTAATTCAGTTCAGTATCCTGACTTCTGGAATTCCATGAGATGTGACATATCCACAAGTACAATAAGTGTCATCATGTACAGGAAAATAAGCATAGGATTTTGTATGTTGTGCTTTCAAGCCAAGTCTTGTTGGGGATTATAGCATGTTGTCGCCACTTTGATTCATGCAATATTTAAAGAAATTTCCATGCACATGACCACCAACAGACAAGGGGAGAGAAAATCGCAGCAACAGTGGGCTGTGGCTCTTTTTTCCTCTTTCTCTATCGTTTTTTTCTCACTCGGCAGCTCAACAACTGTGGAGTTATCAAAGGTTCCCTAAAACTCCTTTTCGGGTTACTGGAGGTATTTTATTATGAATAAAGAGGCCCCTTGAACAAGAATTTTGTTTTCATTTGAGTTAATTGAAATTCCAGGTAAAGTGCTGTTGTCTCTAGTGAACTCTACTGTGATTTGGAGTCTCATCAGAGGACACATTTTTCTTGCATGTAATTTGATTTCTGCAAACCAAAAACTATTTATTTTAGACTGTTTACTGGACCATTTACTAGTCTTCTTCTGGAAACATTATCATTTCAATTTTCATGATGATCATTACTTTGGGAGTTTCCAAAGGCTGAAATGATGGACATTATTCAAAACTGTATGTTATACTACTTATATAACAAGGGAATGATAAAAAGAAAGTTTTCATTCAGTGAAGGAGGGTAATATTCAAGTGCATTGTACAGAAGACTCAATGACGCTGGCAGTGCTTCAAGAGGGAAGGTTAATACCACTTACCAACATGGAGAGAGACTAAAAACAGGACACGGGAGCAAAATCTGAGGTACCCTTCAACAAACTTAACTAACCTGGGATACAGATACTTGATCCTTTCACCGGCAATGATCCATCTTCATTTGTAGCCACATATAAGCAGTCTGGATTCTTCAAATAACTTGCTGCCTTCATTATCTTCATGTAACTGATGTGTGGATCAAATCCAACCATCACACATTTCACCTGCAGCACGATTAAAAAAAAAAAATCAGTTCAAATGTTCTCCACTCCAGTTGTGCATGGAGTTAAATAGAGGAATGGTGATCACACTATATACTTTATTCTATTAAATATTTTTGGTACCTTCACATAGTAGTAAATAAAATACCATGGTCACTTCTGCTTTGCTGAGGAAAAATAACTGCATGTCAGACTAAAACTGATTGTATTCTAATTTCATAAAGAATTTAACATTAAATAAATCAGACCTTACCAACAGCCACTTACTAATATTTTCATTATACCTTAATGGTTAAGCTAATGAGTGAAAAATTTCACAGGTAAGTTTTTGTACATATCAGTTGCTTACAAACTGTAAAGTGTGGCACTAGGACAAATGAAAAAAGACACTGCAGCAAGAAATTTGAGAAGATAACACCCCAAATTATACAGAGAAAAAACAACTGTTAAAGTGTTACCAAAACGTACTTCTCATAATGAAATAAACGCAGCGCATCTGTATAGCCAAGTGCCAGGGGTAATTAATATGTTTATCACCATGACCAATGCATGAGTTTGCACTCTGGCGTATAATCATCCATGTCAAATCCAAAGAATGTTGCAGCAGCGTTGCACACCAAGCCATGGGGTGCATTTCTGTTTCTTTCATATTCGTCTTGCTAGTCTCAGCCAATGAGAGGAGTCTAGATGAGTTAGGGTGGAACTTATAACATTGTTTTAGCGTTAGACATTACAAGCTGGATCAATAAAATTGCCAAATTGCCACTTTCAAAGCCAAATATCAGATTATCATAACATTTCTACATACATTCAGACAGTTAGCAATTAAATGTCTTTGATTATAACCCTCACTGCTGTCTTATGACAAAAAGGCACATATGCAATAAAATGTCTATTTCTGTCATAGACAGCAGCTCACTCGACCCTTTCCGGGTATGTTTTGGCTTTTTCATATGCGATTTGGCTCCGCTTGAAATGAAGTCTAGTGACCCGGCTCACAATATAGTGGCATTGGTTTGTGGTTTAAGCTGGATGGCCAGCTGCTAGAAAAGAATGTAATGTAATGCAATCATCATTCTTGTCATCATCTACTTGAGCCAACACAACAAAAGCTGTTATGTCCACCATCTGTGTAAGCAACAGTAGCGTTTCTTAGAGATATGAACTTCTGGAAAATTTTCTTGAATTAACTTCCTGTTTCATGCGACCGCCCCTTCATTCTTAAAATGACGTCGTTTCATACTTGAAGAAGACCTAAGAAATGCAGTCAAGTTTAAAGCAAACTGTTCTAACAAAACAGGATTTTTAGTTTGCTTTGAACATGGCTCGGTGTGCAACTCTGGTGCAGCTCTCTTTGGATTTGACACACGGAAGATTCCACACCAGTGTGCAAAATGGCATGAAAAGTTAGAGTGATGCATTACCTAGTCACATCTCCAAAATGGTCAACATCTGGAAACAATGTATAGACCTCATTTTTCTTACTCCTGCTCACATATCCTAGCATTCTTCAGAACAACTTCATGAAATGAACAGACAAATTCCAAAAATAAAAATGTTACCACTTTAAAGTGTGGAAAATGCTTAATAATAATATAATGCAATAAGGCATTGAAGTTGAGGCCAATAACTTGACTTCAATCTTTTATTACATGATATCCCTCCTAACATGCACCAATCTTATAAGATGCACAAATCTCACTGTGCAAACTCACAACCTGATCACTGCATTTTTTGTCTTTTGCCCAGACAAGTTTTTACAATCAGTGCTGTCAGCTGACATGCAGGCAGGCAGTTGGAAAGTAATTAAACACTCAATGTATGGTCTCATCTTGGTCTAATTTACCTCCGGGTCTAACTTGATAATACGTAGCCATTCATCGTAACTAGATCCCTCCAGTGGGTCTGGCTGAGATGAGGAAACAAAAAACAAAAGAAACCAAATAGAAACATGACAACCAACCCATAAATAATATTGTATGCACAATGGACAGTTCAAGTCATTTCTGTGTATGTGAAATATCAAAACACATGGGTCAGTATGGACAGCATTGTGACCTTTGTTACTGAAACTTCCGTCAGTCCATACACTCTTCTCCAGTAACATTTTGAATAATAATAACGATAAGGATCATGAGGCTTGTATCCAACTCATTCAGATTACATATTCACAGACTACTCATAATTATGTTACCTGCAAAATCAGTTCCTTAAGAATGATCCACTAACTTTTACCAAACATCACCGAGTGCTTTAGTGTGTTAACAAATGACAAGCTGTTGTTCATACATGAAACACAGCTTTGTTTAATTTAGAAGTCCCTTTGACAGTCCATTGCACATATAAAATATTCAACAGATATGAAAGAAACTTCTTATAGAATGAAAGCATGAAATAAATGAAAATAGGACCTCTAGTTACCTAGCAGGAAACTGTTCTCCAATGCCTTGCAGTGTTCTACATCTCATTCATAATACACAAAGAACATAGAACATTGAACAGCTATAACTGTGCAAACTAAAGTTTTAAAATCACTGGCATATAGAACTGTTTTTCATGGCCCTCTGTTCTGGAAGCACTGCTTTCACTGACGGCACCAAGTTACAGTAGATAACGTCTACCAAGTGTTATCAAGAACCACATCTATTATGCACACACTGCAGCGCTGGTTGAATTATGGCCAGGTTTTGGAAACAGATCTCAGGAAAACTTACCGATGAGTCTGTCTTAGGTAAAAGTTTGAACTTTGCTTCTTTGCTTCTCTTTATAATATTAAAAAAAAACAAGTTTGAAATTATCATTCTTAATATATGTATGACATATTACTGATACTCATCACAAGGGGAACATCAAGTCAGAATGAGATATCAGTGCAAAGGCACATCAAAAGATGAAAATGTATTAAAGAAGAATTGAACAAATTCCAAGGCAAATGAACTGAGTCCAGAGTTGACACTGATACCTGTGGGTCAAGGGTGCTGGCCAACCAGTCTTTTAGTTTGCCTGTGAGGGGGTCAGGCTTTGAATGTAACAGGGTGAATATAGAACAGTTTATAACAATTCATATCATACTACAAAAAGAGAAATTCTCTAAGTTGTCCACTTAAATATAAATTTTTCTGCTGCCACAAAAAATCCCGTGACTGCAAGGAGACATAACTGACTGTGAAGATTTCAAGGCATACTGGTTCTCTGGAGAAAAACTGTTCACATATATGATTTAATCTCCAAACAGCTCTTTCATTCCTCCATTGGCAAAAAAAGACAACTTTTTAATACCTTGCCACTACAAACCGATGCACCCTATGGCACTGGAGTAATAACCAGGGGCGAAGGGTCCATATAATCAAATAATCACTGATTACCAGCCGAAAATGCCGTTGGTCGACCTTGGCCTTCGTGGCAAATTAAACAAGAACACAGCCGAATCCTATTTATTTGCTCTTTGTCAGGCCTATTCTTACTTTGACCTACGTTCAGAACCTGATACCCCTCAAATTTTCTCTGCTCTATTCACNAATGGCCAGAAGTGGTGGGGGAGGGAGGAGGGGGTATGAGACTAACATGTGAAGTGAACGAGTGATTATTGTTGTGATTAGTTTGTAACCTGATTTATGAATCGTATGGCAGTATGCATGAGTGTGAGTTAGTCTGAGTATTGTATTGTAATGAGTTATGTACTACTATGTTTAGACTATTTGATTTGATTATTTATTATTTACTCTCATGTACCACAGCCAAGGCAATTTTCCTTTCTAAGGATAATAAAGTCATTCTTATCTTATCTTATCTTATCTTATCTCTCTTGTTCTCAAAACCGGCAAGGTTTGATGATGGCAATACTCACATAGGCCTACCCATTGGCAAAAAGGTGGACTCGGCTTCATGGTGTAGACTGGGCCTGAAAATTACGCTTTCTATAAAATTAGTATCTTCTTGTTTTAGGTCTGGATATTTGGCTAGAGGTGGAAACGAGGGAGGGGGAGGGAGTCGCTGAGCATAGAGTGGTTTGTCCAAAGATGTTAGTCAGTCTGCTACCAAAACAACCAAATGTCATTCTTTTTAAAGACTGTCTGCTAGGTCTAGCCTAATTGGACCTAAATTCTACAATTTTGGAGCCATTACACCCTGGTAAGTGATAATATACATGTATTTTTGGCGATCCTGGCCCTGTAACTAATCTGTAGCCTACTTTTTTTGTGCCTTTTCAGCCAACTTGTTTCTAACTACTCAAACTTTTGTTGTAGCTTTTCAGGAATTGTGATGATGCCTACGGATTTTTTAAGTCCATACTCAGTGTTACAGTATCATACTGTGAACATCAAATGTAACTCTATGAACGGTATTATAGCACTTTCGACTAATACCGCATACGTGACTATAAGTGACAATCATGTTCAACTATGATTATCCTGTTGAGAAAGTCAGCCTTCGCCCCTGGTAATAACAAAGAGGCAATTGCTTGCACCCCATTGGCAACAGAAAATACTTCTTTTGCCACAACCAAAGTGGTCACTTCCTTGGGGATAAGCGACAAGAGTGGTTTCAAGTTATTCCCCCTTCTTAGAAGAGTAGATTACATCTGCTAAGGTTTCTAACTGTGAAGGAAATAAAATACGCACATATTGTTTTGCGCTGGGGCTGAAAAAGGAATTACTAGGTGACTCACGGTATAGTACCACTCCCTTGTAAAAAGCCAAGCTGTTATATCATTGACAAAATATGGAAACCAAAAGAGCCTTCAGGCTCTCACTGGACTGAGACTGCTTGCTGGACATGCAAATTATGTTAAAGCTTTGATATCCTGTATTGCTTGGGCTAGATGACAAAGTGCAGTATTTGGCAGAAATAAGATCTCTTCCTGGAGATAAAATGATGGATGAAAGGAAACCATTTTCGGCTTTCTACCAAAACATGATTTCCAATACAACTCAAGACTCTCAATTCAATATTTCTGCAGAGAAAAGAAAATACCTAAGATGACGAAAAACTGGCATAAAAAAGGTAGTGAGGAAACACAGCTCTTCAGCTGATCATTCAAATAAGCAAAAAAAATAAAAATAAAAACTTTGTATTAAAATGGATGTAGCCAACCAACTCAATGACTTTTTCCATTTAATAAGAAAGCTTTCACATCTTGAACATTTGGAATATGCACTGTACTACTTTAAATGCTGCGATACCTATCTGCTATTTAAAAACTATTCAGAAGAAGATTTAATACATGATTTGTTTTGTTATAGCTTGGAGTAGTAACTGTAGTAAGTGCTGTAGCTGGTCAAGCCTGGGTTGATACAAAACACGATTTGTAAAAGAGGTTCTATCTCATCCAGTACACATACCCCTGGACCGAAGTATTTTATGCCAACATGATCCAGCTCCTGCCCGATGGATTCCTGCTTCCCAACAAGATACACTTTGTCTTGGAACTTAAGATTTTGTAAGTACTGAGCAGCAATGTATGCAGTGCATACGATGTCATCCTATAGAAGAAAAGTGTGCAGATATTTATCGGCAAGTCATTGTAAACAATGGGATGGATAACCTCATGCCACCAAGGACCATAAATAACAAGACAGGACACAGTCTACGGAAACATTCATACCACAACTCTGCGAAACGTAGTCGAGACAGGGTTAACATGGCTTTCACAGAGTATTTACTAAAGTGGTGCCTAAGACTCACAACTAAATCCTGATCTATCGTTCATTCAGATCCCACTAAAATGCAGAAAGGTTGAAAAATAGCTATTTTTCTTGTTTTCAACTCAACTTGTGCGCTTAGATCTAGATTTAAATCCAGGTCTACACTAAAGAACTTAGTCCAAGTCCCTGATCTCTCATCTGCTGTGAATACTATTATTTGTTATGAGGTTGGGACTTCAGAATACCTTACTAAACAAAAAATAAAAAATGGCATGTGTGGAGAAGTCACCCTGCCTCGTCTGTGCCCTCCCTACCTTACCATCGGTCTACACTTAAGTGGTTTCTCAAATAATATATACATATATTTTGTAAGGAGGATTACTTTATGAGCGTTTGACACAAAATAGTTACTACATCAGTGGATATCAACATTCATAAAATTTACACTTGTGGATTTATACCACAGGGTGTCAAATCTCATCCATTAGGCTAAAAATTCACCATGCTCAAACACATAACAAAACACATATTCCATGGTCACAAAATATTTCCTGACCTTTTCTGCAGGAAATCCATACTCCTTGCACTTTTCAACATAGTCCTGGCGTGCCTTTGAGCTGTTGTTTGTGACATAGAATACTTTTTTACCCTGTGAAATCACAAAAGTGCAAAGAATGAAACTCTGGTGCTTCTTTCGTTTCATTCAGCAACATCAATCCTACCTTACATAATATGCAGTATAGTTATAATCATACTGATGTACCATAAAATCTTAGCCTTACCCTAATGTATTTAACATTCAAGTGTTTAATATCATTTAAATTAAACCAACAGTCTTCAAATCTTGCCACTTAAAAACAACAGCTTAGTGCTAACATCAAACAGCCTCAGGCAATTAGCAGATGGAAAGATTCAGGATGAAAAGATTTTTTTAACAAATAAGTACTAGGATACTGACTTCTGCTATGTCAACATGTTTTACCTTCATTTCCTATATTTTGCAAATGATTCATGTTTTGTTGACTGTATGAAAAAGTATAAACAAACAAATATGAATATACTTTTCTGTTTGTGGCATGAGTGTAATGGCATTAAACTTACTTTACTTCTCTACTAAAAACAATGTCTTTACTAAATCCTTACTACACAAAAAGGAACTAAAAGATTCCTCGCACATCCGACATATGATTTACCAGTTTTTTAAGTTTCAACACTGTCTCCAGACTTCCTTCAATGGTTCCATTTCCGTCCCATAACACACCTGTTGACAAACACAGCTTTTTGTTAATATAATACAAGGACCAGATGGAGTCTGAAATTTTGCATGACAAATCATACTGTTTGGGCAATCTAGACTGCTCAGTGTATTATTGTCAGGAAACTTCTAGAACAGCATCCTTTGCTATACTCAACAAGAAACAAAAGAACGAGATTTTATAAGATGTACATGTACACATACATTAACTTTAAAACTGAAAGCCCCAGAGATGATGATGCTTTTTTTGTGAATATCAGTTGAAGAATAAGCAAAATGAACTGAAGAGAGCCAGCTCCTCTTTTCACATCAACAAGAATTGCACCTAATTCGGCATGCATGGGATTGATGGTCAGAATTCTCAGGCATATGGTGAAAACATCCCACTGCACCCACACTCCGCTCCTTACCACTGATCTCCATTTGGCATTACCAACAGGATGTCTCATGAAAGCCATGAGAAAGAAATGTGGTTGAGAGACACAAATGGAGCATGCCATGGGCTACATGGGAAAAGTGAGGGATGGCTTGGCTACTCTTTGAACCACTGCCTAGGAATTTCTGGAGTTGAGTAAACCCCACACACGCCAGATGCCCACACAAGCATTTCTGGGCAATGGAGGTTTTATTATAAACTCACGATCAAAAGTAAGTATACAGTTTTGTTTACATTGTTATTATGTAGGGCATGGACCTAGAACAAAGTGGTCTGCAGGAATTGTTGTGAGTAATGTTCAGAATGATTTCAAAACAAAAATTCTACGATCGCGCGATTGGTTCACTCGCCCTCATGTGATCGTGCTGTTTTGACCTAATTGCATCTACTGGCCATCACGTGATATGTAGAGTTGAATTTTCACTTAGGATTTACTCGTTCACTCAAGCAGTCTTCAAACCAAGAGAAAAGTTTAGTTTTTCTTCAGTGTTAACCATGCCACGCTTGAGTGCGGAAGAGCGTGCTCGCGCCACTGGACACCTGGAAGCCGGTGTGTCCATCAGAAGGGTTGCTATGATGTTCAATGTAACAAGACGGACAATTTACCATTGGCAGCAACGTTTTCTTGTCACTGGGACAGTTACTGAACAGCCTAGAAGTGGGAGACCCCGAATTACGACTCCAAGGGAAGACCGGTTTATCCGTACCCAGCACCTTCGGAACCGCTTCCAAACTGCCACACAAACAGCCCAGAATATTCCCGGACATCAAGCTATAAGCAGACACACAGTCCGACGCCGCCTCCTTTCCTATGGCATCAGAGCGAGACGCCCCCTGCAGCGGCCTTTTCTGCAGCCCCATCACCACCAGGCCCACCTGCAGTGGGCTCGTACTCATGCCGCCTGGACAAGACAACAATGGGCTACTGTTCTTTTTACAGATGAATCCAGATTTGTCCTTGGGAGACATGATGGACGCATGCATTGCTATCGGCGAACCAACGAGAGGTATCTGCCCCAGTGCATCCACGAGGCCCCGAATAGAGGCTATAGGCAGGCGATGGTATGGGGCAGCATCACCAGAGATCACAGAACAGCTCTTGTTCATGTTCCTCTTGCTCTGACACGAGCGAGGTATACAGCCACCATCCTCCAGCCTCACGCTATTCCGTTTTTAAATCAACACCCTGGATTCACTCTCCAGCACGACAAAGCCCCATCCCACCAATCTCAAGTGACCTAGCAGTTCATGGTAGCCCAGCACATCAACGTCCTCACCCCCTGGCCTGCCGTCTCCCCAGACCTCAACCCTATAGAGCACGTCTGGGACATCACTGGACGCTAAGTCGAAGCCATGGTCCCCCCACCACAGAACCAGCACCAACTACTTCAAGCATTGACACAGGCATGGAACAACATTCCACAGCAGCAGTTGGCAACATTGATCAACTCGATGCGGCGCAGATGCACTGCTGTGATTAATGCCGCCGGAGGGCACACAAGGTACTAGTTTCAAGTGTGACTTGACCTTTACAGTTCAAAATGTGACGGACAAGGTAAGCCGCCAAGATTCTGCATCGTTTTAGTTGGGACTTATTTATGGACGAGGACTCTGATTTTTTGTTTTCACCCTCTTCCACAAAATATGGGACTTCAGATCCCAGATTCGAGACAAAGAGGTTCCATTTGCGTGAACTTTATTGAAAATAAACCCCAGGTTTGAACAACACACGTTTCACCTCCCATTGTCACGTTGTCTTTTTGCTATGGGTTATGATTGAGGTGTATACTTACTTTTGATCGTGAGTATATAAATGTATACTTGTAAGTGGGATGACATTCCACTTAAATGATGCAATTTGAAAGAAACTTTTGTATCACCCAAACAATTTTTTTATGAAACTTGTAATTATTTCTTGTAGCAGTACAACGCAACTAACCAAATTTTCTGATCATAAAAGACCAGAGACAAAACTTAATCTATAAGGGTTAGCTCAGTGGTTCAGCAATTATTACCATGCCAACGACACAGACTTGATCCTGCTTCCAGACTCTTTGTCGATATAGGTGTGAGGCACATTCAGAAACCCATTCAATGATTTATGCTTGCATTTCCACCATACCTCACAACCGGCATTCTTGCCACACTTTGGCCTATGGCCATAAGCAGAGAATATTCTGACAATATTGGTGTGATTTGATTCCCTGAGTGGCTTTAGGCACTTAGGTTTAGTAGTAGAAATGGCGAGAATCTGGAACAGGATTTATAGCACAGCCATGTGATATACTCATAATCATAATATTATTATAATCATATAAATATAGGAGAGGGTTATTCGTACAATTGTTTGAATAACTATAACTGGTTATTCGCACAATTGTTTGAATAACTGTAACTGGTTATTCGTACATTAGTTTGATTAACTATAACTGGTTATTCGTACAATTGTTTGAATAACGATAGGTATGAAGATGCCAACAGCACCTGGCATTTTGATATGCAATTTTAAATAGTTCCTATAGGTATGAAGATGCTAATTGTACCTGGCATAAAAATATGCAATTTTAAATAGTCCCTTTAAAATTCGAAAATTGGCCACGGGGAGGGGAGAGAGGGGTTGGATTTTAATTTCAAAGGCTTAGATAGATGCAGCTACCTTTGTAGACTCAGAATAGTTGGGGTTTTGTCACTCAAGTGTTGACTGAGAAGTTGTTGCTAGGCGCGGAAGACTACCCTGTTTACTGTGTAGTAAAAAGGCCTAAATTCTTGGGTGCCCTCAATCACTGCCAAAGTTCTCAAAATCTAACTGGTTCACATGCATGTTTCTGCATGTCAAAATTTGGAGGAAGAGCTGAACTACAAGTCTGGTAAGTATTTCGGAACGGCACCCCAGGATAAATCAGTGAGAGTTGTAAATGCTTACAAAGAAAACAGTGAAAAAAACATTGGCATCTTCATACCTATAAAATCAGAATGGAGTGACCTGGCCTTGGTCTACCTTTCGAAATCCCGGGGACAAAAATATCATCGAATTTCCGAGTTCGTCAAATTGTGCTGTTTAGAGAAAATAGTTGTGCGAATAAACAGCAATGGTTATTTGTACAACTGTGCAGCATTTGTACGTACAATATTGTTCAGGTAACTAGTGTAAGTTATTAGTACAATTGTGCGGATAACCACTCCGTAGATATATATAGTCTCATCCCGGCTATCTCGAAGGACAGTACAGCAATGATAATGATACAGTTCATGTAGCCACTGACAAGTTATGGACTAGTCTATATCGATATTTCAACTAAATTCGGTGCCGTGAGAAAGCCCTAATGGCTAATCCCTACAACTATTATTTATATTGGGCAGTCTCTCTATACGCACTTTCAAAAAATCCAAAAGACATACATTTTCTCAGATTGATCATTAAAACAGATCCTGCAGATCAAGATCTGTTACTGTCAGTCAATCATGAGAAGAAATAATGATACATTCAACAGCTGTTCAATGACAAGCAAAAATAATTTGCATCATCATCGTGTCATCGCGTGATGTGCTGTTGAAATTTTGAAGTTATTCTGCTTATAGACTCAAATCTACTTCTTTGTTTGAAGCTGGAAGATTTATAAACTTACCATCACAATCAAACAGAAAGTTGTCTACGTTCAGAATTATTTCTTTCGCTTTTACTTCGTTCATCTGTTGTGCCATGGCCCAAGTTGTATAACCGGCACACTGAGACCAAAATCGTGTTCCGCACCCGAAGAGTATGCTTTTATCTAAATTTCGAAAGTAAAGAGCCATACTGTTCCTTTTCCAGATTTTTCTTGATCTACGTGTTTTCGTGCTTCGACCGACTATAATATATTTATTATCAATTTCAATTTAATGAAGTCTTTCAATGATGTGAAATGAATTTTGAATTCTTGATTCATGGAAAAATAAGCATTCACGCATAACTCCATTGGTAAATGAAATAAACCTTATCCGTCATCATCTTTATCTCCAGCTGAAGATTTTCATGTGCTGCCCAGTTTTAGCAATTATCATATGCAGGGGCGGATACCTTGGCTTCGAATAGATCATTCACATCTTTCAGGCTGAGTTAGGTAGGATCCATACTCCTCCCTCGCTAGCCAAGCTGCGGGGATCACCGATTTTTTGGCCTGATAAATACTGAATACATTGCCAGTACTTTCACCAATTTAAACTAATTAGTCTAACTCATTTGCAACCGAGATAAACGAATTCCACGCTCGAAACGTTAACGCGTGCATTAAGAGAGAAAAAAAAGTGAATTTTCCCCATCCTTCTGTCCCTTAGTTTTCCTCCCCTTGGAAGTTGAGCGGAAGTAGTAGAGTTGTGAAGGAGTCAGCTGATTTTCATATTCTACTGACTCTTACATGTACCTTATCTCAGCACTACGATTCTGAGGTACGCCGCGGAACAATATGCAATGTTGACCTGACCGAGTTCACAGGTCATGGCCAAAGTTCCGTTGCACTGTATTAGTGAGGCCAAGATTACACATTTACGGCGTTGATCACCTTGTTCTTGAGAGAGATCATCGAAATGTCTTCTGAACAGCAGTGCATAAAGTTTACAAGCGGAAGATCCATCCCAGTAATTGGACTGGGAACATGTGCACCATTAGAGGTAGGTGTTGTGTTGCGAAACAAATGAAGCAGATCAGCTGTTATGTGACAATGGTGAGGTCGACACTCGACATGCCTTGTTCATGCACTTAACCTCTGCTTATTGCTCTCTGTCTGAGAGTGCTAAACAGGTGACATAGTTAATTATGCTCATGCACGCTATAAATGCTAACTGCATGAATGCAGTTGTAGCATGTAGTGTGTTCAGAATTACAATGATGATAGTGACATTTCACAAACCACTCTCTGGGGAACAACAGTCAACAGTTCTGACTCTTATAAGATCAGCCTCTCACTATACAGGGACTCGTAATTTCCAAACTCTGCTGACTATAGCCAAAAATGGACTATTTATCGGAAAATTTATCTGTTTTTAGACAGCATAACCAGAAGGCACAAACCAAGGCATACTCAATGTAAGAAAAATATAATGTAACTTTTTGTGCCACCTCCTCATCTCCACCCCACTCTTCCATTCCCCTGCCACTTTCTTCACCCAGAAATCATCTTCTCCTCTTTTCAGTCAATCTTTGTTTTCATGTCTTTTTCTGTTGGTTTTTCTCCCTTTAACCCAACCTGAGCTGGCTCTCTCTCTTTCTCTACTTCCACTCTTCTCCCCTACACCCAGCCCTTTCCCCC
>JAWQUT010000065.1:665363-694575 GCA_033807755.1 Ellobium chinense | reverse complement strand
AGGGTTAAGCAAGCCCATCTCATCAGTATAAGGCTCCATCAGAAATATCATAGGTTGCAAGACAAGCCCGTACAGGAAATAGTAGGAAGCAGGCAAGACCTGGCTGGTGAGAGATAGAGAGACTGTCGCAATGCCACTCACTTGTGTCAGCCATGTCACAAATGAAGCGCAAGTGATGCTAAAGTTATAAATGGCAACTGCCCAGTGTTGATTGTGTTGGCTCTTAAGATAGTAACACTGAATTAGAGGAAGCTCACAGACGTTTTCTCATGGTTCCTTTCAAAGAAGATCAACCAATCAAATGTGGGCATTTTTTATTTGTGTTTGTAAATTTTATATGTTGTGTCGCATGCAACTCAAGTGACCCTTTTCCTTTAAATGTGGACACACATGTCAAAAATAATTTTCTGTTTTTCCGTACTCCTGTACTCTGAAAATTATCTATGGTGCATACCTAGACCATCTGGTGAAGAAAGAGCATCGTTCTGTTACCCATGCATGTGTAATACGACACAAAACAGCTGGAGTGACCAGGATTTGCTCCTTTGTCTAGAGCTTTTCCCCTTCCCCAAACAGCAGTGGTTTGTGGCAAAACTGATGGGATACTTCTGTCTTATGAGCACTGCTTCTGATGATCGAAACCATTTTTGAATTGTAGTGTTAGGCCTGTGATGACTATGGAAAAAAAATTACATATTAGAGGGAATTAAATGACATGCACCAAAGTATAGCTTCAATGAAAGCTACTGCAGATGCTAGAAAAATTTGAAAGCTGCAAGCAGTCTTAGTCATCTAGAATCATTTCAAAGAGTAGAAACAACAAGAAATATTTTGGTGATCTTTTCTGGTTGAGAATCAGGCTGAAAGGCCAATAATGAAAATCTGGTTCATTTATGACAGATTCTAGGAACAAAGAACTGTACATGATTTTAACAATTAAATAAAAGAATAACTGGTGGTTACACAGTCTTTGACAAATAGGAATCAGTTTTCCAAAACAGTGTAAAACCTCCTCGTATGAAAAATATAAAAGCTGAGGCTGCTTTGCAATTTGACCTTCCTGATTGGTGTATCAATTTCATAAGTGTAGCTAGAAGGATGAAGTGCATCAGCGTTACATGAAAGTGTCTCCTGATTAATTCTCGTACAGTGAATTCTATCCACCAAATGAATCTGCTGTCATCTCTTATCCTTTGATAATGAGTCTAATACAAAACTGAAGCAAAGAAGTACACTACATTCCATTGCTTGTTAATTTTGAGATTAAAGTGGCTACTCGGAGTTATCTTAGGTTAGCCATCCAAGTTTTGGTCCTTGAAATCACAGACTCCTTTTCCCCTCCCTAAAAATGCAATATAATACGGAAAGTGGTGTAAACATAATATTCTCTTAAGTGAACATAATGATGACAGGANCACCTCCCCCTCCCCTTGTCCTCCGTCCCACGCTACGCATCACTGCCTTCCCCCTTCCGATAATGCTAATGCGCCGAAAGCCGTGGTATAGTCTCCTCCCCCCACGCCTTGATTGCGCCTGTCTGGTGGATTTCGGTTAGATCAGAGAATGTGTATGTGGATAAACGGTCTACCCCGACCATGCCATCCTACTCCTTATTGTCTGCTGGCTTATTGCAAGGTGGCCAGTGAGAGAGACCGCGGAGATCAAACATTTTGTGCGCTACCACACCGTCAAACTCGAGTTTGTCCTGAGTCTGGCGACAAGAAGGTGTCAATGCACGATATCAAACCACGACATCAAAGAAATTTAATCTCCTTACCAAAAATATGGCAGAAATTACTTCCTCCGCTTAATCGCCGCTCCACTTAATTGACCACTTTTTCCCTGATCCCGAGGATGGGCGATTAAGCGGAGTCGACTGTAGTTGTTATGTCAAAGAGAAGAAAGGATGACAGACAAGATAAGTGGAGAAGGAAGGTGTATATACAGAAATGAAGTTTTCCTAATACTTCTGCTGAACATTAAATCTCACGGAGTAGGCCAGTGAATATTGAGATACATATTTAAGTTTAAGAAAAACAGTTTTTTATGAAAATAAGGTGGTCTTTCTCTGTGAATGTTGTTTCAGAAATACAGTATTTGTGTTTTTGAACCAAAGCACATCAATGCTTCAAAATGTCAGTCTCCAATAATATTACAATTCCACAAGAGTGGTTCCATGATCTTACATCTCTCAGACTGACAAGGTCTTTCTAATTTATGATAATCCCAAGACAAACTCTTCAGACCCTTGTGGAGGGTGTGGTGTCATTTGTTCGGCTATTACATTCTTAATGAAGCATTTAAATGACTTAGAACGAAGATGTTCTGTATCTTCTGCAGATAGAGAAACAACAGAAACAAATGTTTTAGCACTTTATTTCCTCACAGATTTCAGGGACTGAGCCTTGCCAAGTTATGATCCTATATCATTGCCTTACTGCAATAACCATGTATGTTACAAAATAAACAGAAGGACATTAAAAAGAAAATGTTGTTCCACCAAGGCGCCAGTATGTCCCTTGGATGTTTCAAAATTTGCATATTCTTGGTCCTTGCTTTTGTTGAAGGACAGAAGTGTAAAGAAACAATTACCACACAAATTAATTTGTGACCATCATTACCTTATATAGCTACATATATAAATATGTACCATAGCTCTAGGCTGTCAATTTCTTGAGCGCTTGTAGTACAGATATATGGGCTTGACATCTGAATGCATGCTGTCATATATTGGTACAGTTTGTCACAGTATTTCATGTAAGTTTTTTTTTTAAAATAGAAATACCAAACAAAGCAGTGAATGGGTTAAGTGCTGCAGTACCCGGGTGGGTTGCATTGTGTCTGTGTTGTGGAAACCATTACCAAACCATTTTCTGTGAGATTGTGCAGGCTGAAGTTTTATCAGCCACCTGCTTCGTGATAACAGTCCCTGTCAGCTCAGTGGACTGGGCAATGGTGCCAAACTTGTGAACTTTGTCCCACATTTTAACCACATTCCATTCATGAAATCTAGTATCTTAGTGGGGAATTGGGTGTTCTTTCCATCGTTATGTGCCATACTATGCTCTTTCTGTCAGCATTTTAATTTCTCCTAATTTCTTACACCGTTAGAAATTCAGTATTCTTTCTGTCAGTATGTGGAGAAAAAAAAAATAGTATAGCCAGAATTATTAAGAGGCATGTTTGTATCTCAGTCAAGCTACCTTAGTGTTCATCACTTGCCTACTGATGTTACCTATCAGTATTTTTTTACTCTACTGTTCCAAAGTTTTACTTTATAACCATGTCATCTTCAGAATATTTCAATCATGTCTGACAAACCAGCTGTAAAATTCTTCTCAAATGTAACAAGGCTCAAGCATATAACTATCCCTATGGCATGCCAATGTTGCCAGACTAGGGAGGTTTTTGAGCCATACATTTTATTCAATTTTTTTTACTGTAGAGCTTCAGTGTGTTGTGTATGCTAAAGCAAATAAACCACTTTTCACCGTGGAGAAGATGCTGACAGGACAGGTTTTTGTTTGTCCTCTATCTTGACATCAATGGTTAGTTCAGTCTCTCAGACAGTAGAGTAGGTTCTCTATCCTTTCAAAGACAGTCCCCTATACACAGTAAAATGAACACACAGGCCTAGGTATACCTGAGAACATACAGGCTTACCATGTGAGTCACCACAGTGGTAACATAATTGGATTGTTTAGATTTAAGTACTGATTCTGACCAGCAGCATGTTTCCACTCTGTACAATGGAGACTCAGACTGGAAGAGAAGTTGAAAACCCTTGGTCTTTCATAAATCCATTATCAGTGAGACACCCATGAGACCTCAAGGTCACAAATGCAGTTCAAGTACTGCAAGCAGTGATAATGATTTGGTAGTGTAATAATAAAATGTGGATTTGATACAAATGTGCTTGCATTAAGTTGTCAGGGAGAAGTGTTTGATCTTACATGTGCTTCACACTTATGTTTGGTCCTTTTCTCAGTCATCAAATGCTCCTGTTCTTGCTGTAACAAAGGTCATGCTATAAACATTCAACCATCCATGCTCCACTGATTGTTCCTCCATCTGCTCATAATTTCACCAGTTGATCTATCTATCCATCAGTCCATTTATCTACCTATCCATTCACCCATCCCATGTGCCCAGATATTCTCTCACCCATCCATCCATCCACCCATCCATCCACCCACCCACCTACCCATCCATCCATCCTTCCATCTATCCATCCATCCAACCAACCAACCCTCCCTCCCTCAGTTTTTACTCATTGAGAAACAGTTATTGACAGGGATGTCTTTGGTAGGGAACAAGTCTTATTTTTTTTCAAAATGTGAGCTTTCAGCTGAGTGTGCCCTTTGTTATTGTTGAAGTTTCTCATGATGACTGGGGTCTTTGGTCTGTTCTCAGTATGGCAGTAGATGTGTGTGATCATTGTATGTGAATATATCAGAAGAGAGAAATGTGATTCGATATGCATTTTTATTTGTCTGTGCCATGCTTTCTTCACCTCCATATCAGCCAGAATAAAGGGAAAAATGTGGAATTATTTGTGCACTGTATATACATGCATGTATTTCCCATCTGTAGCCTTCATATTACAAATGCCTGCCAAAGTTATGGATTTTCAGGGCATATTTCCAGTTGACATATTTAATCTTCATGTCCTGTCCACCAGTCTAATGCACCCGCAATCAGTCTGTCTTATGATAAATGTTATAAAGTCTAAGAAAAAATACTATATAAGACAACCATCAACTGACAATTAAAGGTTATTAAAGGGTGTCACAGGCGATAATAGTTTTTCTTCAAAGCCTGATTTTGTGGTTTGCCTTTGTAAAATGTCGTACTTCAGCCCCTGAGGCTGCAAAAAAGGCATTAACTTCAAAATTAGACAGGATCCTTACTTTGAGATAAAAAAAATGTCATCTGCCCAAGGCAAGCACTTTCCTTGAAGGCAAACACTTTTGTGAAGAACGAACAGTGGTGGCTGTATGCAGATTCTATTGTAATGTAAAGACTAGGCACTTGTCAAGTAACATGAGACCAGGTCATCTTGAGTGTTGTCACTGAATTTTGGCCATTGCTGTATGTGACATTTAAGAAAGCTAAAACAGCATATTAATTATCATTTATAAGAAAAAAAGATATATATACTGTATGTGTTTCTGTCAGGACAAAGCTGGGTTGATTTATACTTTGTATGGTAGTCCCATTACATCATTCCAAGTTACTCAAGCCTTCTGTACTCTTAAACATATGAGAAAATCATCATATGGGGGTTTATGAAAATTAGATCCTTGTTAAAAGCCATTTCTGACTTTAAGGAATATTGGATGGCTCAAAACACACTTCTGCATTAATTCCTCTTTTCCAACACTGGAATATTTTCAGCATGGAGTTACTGAATCCTACATCATATCACACAAGCCATATTGGAAGTAATGAACTATTAATCTCCGTGTCATATGGCTTAGATTGAGAGAGAAGATCAAGGATGCTAAGTTTAACATTACTGTTTCCATTCTAATAAAATGTACATTGTAAGAATGTATTTGTTGTGCATAGTGAGCTCTTGCCACTCGTGACCTTATACCTTTTTGTGCCTTTCAGTTCTTTGATCACCATGACCTTGATTTGAAAATTCTTATTATGACATAACGGCATCTTTTTGATCAACAGGGTGAGGAGGAGATCATCTTTGCTGTCAAGGCAGCAGTGCGAGCTGGGTACCGCCACATTGACTGTGCAGCTATATATAGAAATGAGCGAGCGGTTGGTCACGCCCTTAAGGAGCTGTTTGTGATGGGGGTGGTCAAGAGAGAGGATTTGTTCATCACAAGCAAGGTAGTATTGAAGTTACAACATAACTGATTGTACAAAATCACTCCTTCACTGAAGTATTAAAAAATTAACATTAAAAAAATGCCATGGAATAGCATATGATGTATCAGATTACTAACTTTCTGTCCCAAATCTCTAACAGCAATAGTAATGGTGGGTGGGTGTGTGAGGAAAGAGGAAGATAAAAGTGTTTGCATTTTGTTTATTTGCACACATAATGAAATAAACTAGTGTATGTTTATCTATATTATAAGACTGGATCGGGGGCGTGGCACGCTCCCTTCCTAACGCATAACCTTCAAAACTGCTATTTGTAAAATTCGGCTGAAAACGTCAACATGTAGAATATCCAGTACAGAATGTTTAGCATCACTGTCTGCTCACGGAAATTGCAAGATTTGATTAATCAATTTACAAAGTNATTACTAACTTTCTGTCCCAAATCTCAAACAGCAATATAATAATAGTGGATGGGTATGTGAGGAAAGAGGAAGAAAAAGCGTTTGCACTTTGTTCATTTGCACACATAATGAAATAAACTATAGTTTGATATATATATATATATATATATATATATATATATATTATGTATTGTATGTTGGTACAGTGTAAAATAATGTACATGAACTGTATAGGAGGATGAATAAATGACTATCTTGATGCGTCCTATGATAATGATACCATTCTTTTAAATCCTTATAAGAGTATTGAAAGAAAAAAGAGTAGTAAATGTCATCGAGACATTGCCCGCTCCTTTGATTTCACCTCTTTTTTTTTTTTTACCTTAACAAGCCACCTGGCAATATATAATGTTTCCATCATTTATCACTAGCATTCAGACAATAATTTTCATATCTAGCCAGTACCCAATATATGTGATGGTGGAAGGAACAAAATGCAAATGAAATGCTTTCCAAGGCCGCAGTTTGAACCCCTTGACCCCTTGATCATGTGTTCATTTGACCCCATTGTCTATATTATTGTATATGAATATGTGTGAGTAGGTGTGCGTGCGTATGTGTATGCGTGCATGTGTGTGTGCATGCGCGTGCGCATATATGTGGGTGCGCACGCACATATGTGTGCGCGTGCGCGCGTGTGTGTGTATGTGTTCAGGTATCTGAGAGAATGTTAAAATGTCAAAATGCCTAGAGCCCACCTCTGGGATTGGGCACTATACAAATACAATTAATTATTATTATTATTATTATTATTATTATTATTATTATTATTCGTGTTCCACAGTGTCAACAACCAGAAACATGTTTTGCTCTTCATATCATGATTTTCCTTTTCAGCTCTGGAATACATGTCACAAACCTGAACTGGTGCTTCCCAGCCTTAAGAAGACATTGGAGGATCTTGGCTTGGACTATGTAGATCTTTACTTGATGCACTGGCCTATGGCCTACAAGGTTTGTACAGTTTTAGATCCCTTGGATGCAAATTTTGAGGTCATGGCAGGTTTCAGGTCTTTCTTTGAAATCCCCTTCCTGTTCTGATTAAATGGACCATTTTCTTTAAGCCAACACATTTTGGAGTTGGTAGGCTGGATGATGTTTGGATACTGCAAGTTAAGACAATTTCCTTGCAAGCTTGTCACAACAAGTAATTTAAAATTAGTGATTTATAAAATGTATGACAAGGTTGCCACAGCCTGTAAGCAAGCATGTACATTTTGTGACTTTTCATATCACATAAGACGTTACAAGAATGATTTGAATACATTGTATCAGCATTAAATAGACCTCACTTCAGAAAGGCCGAGGTCCCTTGCACAGTATGGGCAAACTGCATCAGTTAAAAAGGAAAAACCAAAATCATGTAGATTTGCCCAAAAGGTCTCATTACAAACAGGAAATGTATTTCTTTGTTTTCACAGGAAGGAGGTGAGATGAATCCCATAGATGATAATGGCAAAGTTCTGAGTTCAGATGTTGATTTCATAGATACGTGGCAGGTGAGAAATGTGCTTTTCACCTAGGGAAGGCATTGTGTTCCCTTGCACAACAAAAGCAGATATTCAGTAATATCCTTCCTCCAGGAATCTTTTTGTCAGCGGATGTGTGATAACTTTCTATGGTACATGGCATAATCCCATAGACTACTTCATTCAAAGGTCAAGGCTTGTCTGCCCAGTTTATACTACAGCCTGTCTCCTTAAGTTTGTAGTCCATTTCCCCCCACCCTCCCATCCGGTCCCCTTCCCTCCCCTCCTCCTTCCCCCCATACACACACAGACAGACAGACAGACATGTAAATAAATAAACAACAAACTCTGTGTCTCAGAACAAAATGAGATAGGCTTACATGCTTTAAATCATTGTTTTTGGTCAGTGCAAATTGGGTTCTTTCTCTGACATGTTTGTTGAGTAGGTCTTGGTTTCAGAAATGACATTACTTCAATTTTGGCCCAAGTTTCAAGCAGGTCGTTAAGGTTGCTTAGTGGTCATTTGCATGACAGTCCCTGTATTCTTCTATTCTTAAGGTCTTGACTGAATAATGACATGCCAAGTTAACTTGAATTTTAGCCCGAGTCTAAAGTAGGCCATTAAGTTTGCACAGTGGTCATTTGCATGACAATCCTTTTGTTTACAATCCTGTCATCATCAGGCGATGGAGGATTGTCAAGACATGGGCAAAACAAAAGACATTGGCCTTAGTAATTTTAACAGCAAACAGATTGAGAGAATACTGGAGTCAGCTAGAATACCACCAGTAGCCCTTCAGGTAAGGATTGCCATTTTTTAGAAAAACACCATCTACACCAAGTTCACAACTTTTCCAGAGGTGAAAAAAAAATGTTTGTGTTGTACCTCATTTTATCAATCAGTTATAAATGGCGTGTGTGGTTGGCTCTCTCGGAGATCAAAACACCAATGAGAAAATGAGACACAAATGGAAGACCACGAAAATAGGATATTAATCTTTTTATAGAAATGCTAAAAGATGCATTTCATCTAATTTGGCGTGTATGGTCTTTTTTCTCAAAACATCAGAGCAGTAGTTAGATCAGCATCATTTTGAAGTGAAGCTTATAAATAAAGTTTATGTGCTGTTCCAGAGGTCGGTACAAAGTATATATGCAATCAAAATTTCAGTGTCAACCTTTTATTATAACAGGCTACAGACTCACATTTGTGATGTCTAACAAGTTGGTTTGTCCTGTTCCAAGGAGAAGGAGAAAAGCACTTGGGTGCATACTATATTTTTCATATATTATTGTATAATCTGGCACTGATCACTTTTTGACTTGTTCCACAAACACCAGTGTGTTTTCATACTTTCTTTCTTCTGGCTCTAATTTTCCATATGTTAAGTAAAGCATATACTGCAGGAAGCATGCTGGCAGAAGTTGAGTGCCAAAAACATGTTTGCTACTCTGCTCCAGGGTTTCCATCTTTGTGCATTGGACCCACCCATTTGGACTGTTATATGGTGAATCAGCCAGCTGTGACCATCAGCACTTATTTTCATATTAGATGCACCCTCTGCATCTCTATCACTCTGTTTAGTTTATTCCTCTTTACTTGTTGAGGATTTACAATTCTGTGTACTGCAGTTATTGAGTATTTTCACTGTAAAGCTTCATCCCTACTCAGGTTGATGTTATAGCAACACTATGTCATTCTGTTCTCTAATATCATGCTTTGTGGCATTCATCTGACTTATTTACAGATAGAAGTCAATTGCCAGAACACCAATTCCAAACTCGTTGAATTCGCCAAGTCAAAGAATCTGGTAGTTGTGGCCTTTGCACCTCTCAGCACACCTAGTATGGGGTAAGTCATTTTTCTTTATGTAGACTCTTGATGGAGTTATTAAAGTACAGAAAAATCCATTTATGCGGGATACACGGAAACTGGATGCTCCATCTATGAGAGACAATTCCTGGGGATCGGAATTTTTACTATTTACTTGTTTACATGTTAGCGGAACAACATTTCACTTAATCAAGACAACTTGGTAGGAAGAAATCATAACAATGACACAATTTTTTAAAGGGAATTATGTAAATTGATATCCACATGCTCAGTCACAACATATTTTTGCTTGCAAACATGCAAAGTGCGTCATAACTGTCAGATTTCATCACCCATGAAGTGATCAACACTACTAGACAAACATCAGTCAAATGCAAATTCTATCCCTTTGAAACAGTTCTTTGACATACCAGAATGTACCCGAAGTAGTGTTTCATGTACCTATCAGACACTTTCATAAGTCCTATTTAATAGATTTATAGAGTGCACCTATGAACAGGCTAATGAAGTAGTGGAGATCTGGTGATATCAGCTCTTGAAAAACATGACATAAAGAACGGATTAATAAGACTATGATGCTTTAACAGTGTTCAGCAGATGCCAGATGATGAACATAACAAGTTCTTCTTCCTTCCTTATCTTGTTTGCCCATATTTGTGTGTCAGGCAAGTATTTGCAAAACTGTGCTGGTGTGCCAGGGATTTAATAAACACACTGGGATAAACACACTGCAACCATACAGCAAGACAACTTGGTTTAAGTATCACATTATCCATACTCACAATGTGTCACACTTGCATCTTTGTAACCACAGCAAGGCAAATCTGCTAGATGAACCAGTGGTGAAGGAGATTGCAGCAAGTCATGGGAAGACACCTGCTCAGGTAAGAATGGGTTCAGAAATACTTTAAGAGCTACAAGAAAATGATAGTAGCAATGACAGTGACAATGACAATGATCTTTATTAGCAGTCCTTTTACAAGGAATATGCATAATATGGAGCATAAAAAAAAATCAAGAATTTTTTATAATAAAGAAAAGAAAATAAAGAACACACGCACTTGCATCCTCACATTTATCATGCAAACAATTTTACTATATATTAAACAAAAAAGGCTAATTTCCTAATTACTGTGTAATTTGTGCTTTTAAAGAGTTCCTTTGTCTTAAAGAAATTTGGATAGTTCTAATAGTATGGTTTTAAATAGGATTTTCATTTGTCTGCTACATAACAGCAAATACATAGGTAGTAGAATTCATCACCAACCTTGTCCTACACTTTCTTCCTTCAAAAGCAAGCAAATACTTTCTCCCTATTTCATCAGTCTGGCAAACAGTGATTAGAAAGTCTAAATTTTGTCAAGCAAGATGCTCCAGCAGATCACCTGAATAGGATTCTAGTTCAGTTCGAGTTGTTATGACCCTATAGAAATGTGTTTAACTTTTATTTTCAGTTTGGACACTCCAAGTTTGTACATACTAACCTGTTAGAATTCTTGGCGCATTCTTAGCCCTAAAGCCATGGAGCTGGCATAATTAATATCAGCTTTCCAAAGAGTTGCTTCCATGAAAGTTAACCAGCTGCTTTAAATGTATTTTAGCTCAAAGACAAGATGAGTTACAATGGTCATATGATACATATTATTCTTGATAACCAATGGGGTTAAGGGAGGAAGGTGGGGAGTTTTCCTTTAAAATCTTCAAGAATGACCAATTGAAATGACTAGGATCAATTTCCACATTGACTTAAAGTTGTGAGTCAGTCGTTCAGTGTTTCAGATTCCCTTTCTGTCGTTGATAATTTGTTGTAGCTCCTAGGTATTATATGTGACCTATTCTTCAAAGAATTGATGGTGGTTACCATCCTGTAAGATGTTTGGGCAGTGGGCTACCATTAGATACTGATGCTGTTTTCAGTAATAATAGATCAGTTTTAAAGAGAACACCCAATTTCTTTTTTTCAATTTCTCCTGTTATCCAATTGCCTCCTCTTAACAGAAACTGCACGAGGCATAAAAAAAGTTGTAATAAAGAGGAGGATGTGATAATAATGTCCCTATTTGCTTTCAGTCACCATATGGTTTTCTTCAAAATGTTGCAATAGAAAAAAAAGAAAAAGGTGCAGTCAACCTGAGTTAATTGAGTTATCATAAAGACTCATTGTAGAGGAAAGTAGTCATCAGAGCACAACACATGAAATAATCATCAATCAAATGATTTCTCACTTTCTATATTTATTTCAGGTTGCTATCAGATTTTTACTTCAGCGAGGATTAGCTACAATCCCAAAGAGTGTCAGGCAGAATCGCATCGAAGAAAACATCAAGGTAATAATTTGACTAAAATTTTGTGGAACCAAGTTATCTTAGCACGGATGGCACCCATTACATTACAGTCTGTCACTGCAACATTACAATTAGAGAGTAATCTATTATCATCATGTATAAAAAATATGTACACAAATGTCAGGAATGGTAACTCTTGAACCACACTCTTGGCAAGAAGGCCTTCTGGCCGTTTTTTTGCTATTTGGTTTTGGAAACCCGAGAATAAATTTTGAACATACTACTAATTATAGAGGCATGTGCTTGTGCAAAAAATGATGGGGCTAAATATCTCTGGGAAACCTAGGGTTGAATTTTGTTGCGTGAAATTATGAAATAGATATTTTATTGATATTTAAAGTTACAGTAGACGTATTGTGAAATACATGAAGCATACTTGAACATCTAGAGCACCATCTAGTGGATTCAAGGAAGTCAATTTCAGGGTAATGACCCATTGTGCTATGTATGGAAAAGCTTAATGTGCTCTCTGAAATTTTTATAGTGTCTCCATAGGTTATGGTATCTAGCCCTGTAAATTAGAAAGTGGGAAGCCATGGGTCAGCCAAAAATCTGGCTCTCCAGTTCAAGATCAGATGTTAGGATAGATATGAGAGTTTAACAACCATGAAAGACAAACGATTTTATTCAATTTTCATTTTCTGCTCAGGTCTTTGACTTCAAACTAAGTGATGAAGAGATGACCAAACTCGCTGGTTTAAATAAGGGACACAGAGGCTATGATGAGACAATGTGAGTAAATTCTAAATTCTGCAGATTATCAGCCAAGGAAAATACTCTTTATTCTCCAGCCCCCCCCCTGTCCCAGAATCAAGGAAGTGTTAGTTCTTTTTCCTCACCCTCTTGCTGGGCTGAACCACGTCTACATTTGCTCGTCTTAGTAAATATTTTTTTGGGTTGGTAAGGATGATGCAAGAAGGCCTCAGTAAATGTCAAAATCATCATTCAAGATATTAAGCAGTTCATGGGAACACAGTTGTGGGACTGTTTGAAGGACCAGAAACTACAAAAGTGAACATACCTGTCTGATGCAGATATGCATTTCTACCACCTGGCCGACGTAATGAATCTGCATATTGTAATGGTCAACCCTGAGAGAATGGAGGAGCATGGCTCCCCCCCCATCTTCATCGTATATTAACTTTTGACAAATGTCTCACTATAGAGAGCAAATATGGCCCACAAAGGGTGATAAAGGCCCCTGCCCTCTTCTCTTATCAAATCTCATACAGCAGTAGTCTTGAGGTCTATGGGGACTACCACATTAGTGGTCTTAAGAACTTGAATGCTGCAGTGAACTGTTAAGATTTAAGAGGATAGATGGGCAAAGCTTACCATGGTTGTTCAAAGTTGTGTCTCAATTCAACCATTAATCAGCTTCATGATGGTTTCCCACATCAGCTAACAGATGGGTGCAAAAGATNCAACCTTCTTCTCCCAGAGAGTCTGGGAACTGATCAGGAAATCTCCATTCTGTAGGGCAGTAAATAAAACAAAATAATACTTGTTAAAATTTACCTTCATGCTCCCTTATCTTGTTGCACTATGTAGATCTCCATAGGTGGCAGCATCCGAGAGAAATAACACTTTTGAATCTTGAAAACCAGATTTCATCATTAGAAAGAAACTATACTGTAATAAGTCAACTAAGGAGTAACCAACCTCTCTGCAGTCTTCTCTAATCATTTGCTCTCTTGTTTATTTTCAGAGCCTTGGAACATAAGTATTATCCATTTCATGATGAATTCTAATCTCCAAGCCTTCAGGCATGCCATATGTTATCGCCAAAGAATATCAGTAGTGCAAGAGGAGCTTGCGTCCAGGTTTTATGTGCTGCAATCCAGACTATGACACCTTTCATTAGTTTCATCATAATCTTAAGGGTGTATGATTTTTTTTCCCTAAATGGGTTTTGAAAGTCTGGGATCAAAGTGATAGATCATGAGACAGGGGTGGAGGGAATCAGATTTATGGAAGAAACACTATGTATGTCAGAAACAGCCATTTATAGATGTAGTACATACCTAGAATTGTAAGCTGATGTCCTTATGCTCAATTCAAGAAAAAGAAGGACAGATTCCTAGTGGTAGATGTTAGCATGACAATCTTTTGAGTAGGTCTCTCAGTTGTTTTGTTTTTTTTTTAAAGAAAAATGTAGCATCTGCTTAATATTCAGCAGGCATTAGTAGTGAGTTTTTATAAGGATTTGTTTGAAAATATCAGATCAAGAGAGAGAGACAGACATATATATCTACACTAGTTAAAATCAAAAGGCAATTTTATTATGTGGCTTGTGCTTTAGCCTGTTATGTCAGCCACATTGAGAGTGATCGCCCAGCAGTGCTTATACTGCAGTTTTGTTGTTTTTTTTTCTAGTATATGTGTAATGAATATTTAGGCTGTTGAAAAGACCTGTAACCATTCATGAATTCTGCAGCCCCAGATTATGCCACACATTACACTTACGCGACTTAATTTGTTAGTACAGTCTGTTAGATCTTAAGCCAGGCCAGTGATTCATTTATAATTTTCATGTCACAGTGTTCATCCTGCTCAGGGTTGTGATAGTAAATTGTGATAGTGTTGAAACCTTCAGCTATGGATTTTTAGCCATTAGAGTGATATACAGGAGAGTTTTTCTAAGAATGCCATACTAATTGTAGAGAAAGTTGTAATTTTGGGTGAGAAGAAGTGGAGGAGGGAACTTATCTCTTCTGGAAACATTGAAGAGCCCTCAGTCAGCAGCTAATTGGGACACTCTATGGTGGCAGCAGGAACATTATGTGGAGCTGCTGTTTAAATGTTCTGAGTGCCATAATGTTGAATCCAGACACACAAAATGCGAAAACAGTTTTAAACATTCAGTGTGAGGAGTTGGCAATTCTTAGTAAAGATATCCAGTAGTTTTATATGTAGTGTGAAATGATGAGATGTTTCTGTTTGTTTGCCACATGTCATTCTGTTGAAATCTCTTTTTACATTTGTAATTGACATATCCCAAGGCAATTTAATTTTTTGCCTTTTGTCAATTTTAATTCTAGCTGAGCAATCTATGAAGCCTTGCAATTCTTAAAAAAAGTATGTAAATAATAATCTCTTATCTTTGTGCATGAAGGGTTTACAGCATGTAACTCTGCTGGTTTTTTAATGACTGGTCATTAATCAGTACACAAATACATACATCAGCTATTTAAACCAGTCAAGAGTACTTTGAGAAGCACAACTCCACACAGATTATATGTGCTTAATCCAACTTTTAAAGTTGTGTACTGCATGACAAGTACCACTGCAATACACAGCTAATTTGTTGGTCTGTGTTTGTTTTTCTTAGAAGGTTATGTTACCTTTTTTCTACTGATAATTCATACAGTATAGGGCATTTGGCTGGGTCTTAGAGGTTATTATTGCAGCCATTTTAACAATGCCATTTATTTTTTCGTTGTACCTTTCTTATCCTGTGTATTATTTTTAATATTGGTTAGCTTCTCCAAATTGATCATGGCATTATAACCTAAGAATTGATTATGGCATCTTACCAATGGAGAATCTGTCGTGGCCAGCATATTAAATTATTGTCTTAAATCAGGCAGCTGATATCAGATGTTTGGTCTCAGTGGAATGTTTTCTCAAGATATGGGCACTGAAAGAACAGTTGAAAGAACAAAGTTACACTTTAATAAGATCAATGGACCAAATCATGTTTATGAAAGTTGATTAAACAAGATAGTATGTTTATTTGAAATGGTTTAATATAGGTACTTATCAGAATCTTTTATATCTGAAGACCACTTGACCATCTAATCTGCTCTGTGTAATGTTGCTATTTTTAGCTTTGTTTTCTATTACTGCATGGCCTCAGTGAGAGTTTCTTCTCTCTTGAGATGGCATGAGGACATGGTTATCTTTTTATTTTCTTCAGTAAAGGCATGTAATCTTTAGTGATTGATGAAAATACTAAATATATTATGTGGTATAGTTTTCAGAAGTGTTTGTCTGTTGTTATGCAACTAAAACAAACTTGCAGTCTTTCATGCTGTGTTATAGAAGTGCATGAAGATTTGCTTTCATAATTTTCATGTTTAAATAATTCTTAGCAATGTTGGTTTGAAGTTTAATTCTTTTCACCATTAATCCAGTACAGTGGGGAACACCATGATGGTGAAATCTGAAATCTAAGAAAATGGCAGCTCCATTCATTATTCATTAATAAATCAAAACAAATATTGAAGGAATGAAATTTATTCTGTTTCTTTGCCACTGCTCGAGGCCTGGCCATCTCTGCTGTCCAGCTGCCAGGAGGTCAAGAATTGTGTGCAAGATTATGACATTACTTATACAATCACTGTTCTTCCATGGCATAGATAAGTTATTGTTAGACTGGTTTCAGTAGGCCGTAGTTGCATCTGGCATGACTAGGTGAACTAGGCTTTCAACAAGCTTAACGAAAAGTTCAGTGATTGTGCAGAAGTAATGACTTTGCGTTGACCCAGAGTGCTGTTTTCATATACTTTTAGGTTTGACAAGTCTTAGAGAGAATCGCAATACTTTTACCAGCTTGTCCAGTCCTCCCATGTTTAATTTATGATTCAGTGTGCAGTAGCATTTACAAAATTAATCTTAATGACTGAATGTGTGATGGTGTATGAATAATATTCACAGATGATGGTTGATTTTTGATACAGCAGGAATGTAGCTTTAATAAACTGTTAAAATGTAAACATTTAATATGTTTAGTAGTGTGGCCAAATTGGTGCACCTACGCACAGGCAATTTTGAAAACTAAAATCAACACATATGACAAGTGCCCACATATGATATAGTAACCTATGCATTCACTGGCTCCCTCCTATCAGGATGTATACCTGTTTAATGTTTTTGTTTTCCTGTGTGTCATCATCCAAAAGCATAGTTGTGCCTTTGGGCAAAATTGCTCGGTGTGGTAAACAGCAGACGAGACTCTGTATGTTTTAATGTACATGAATTAACTCAGATATGCTGCCTGAAGCTGCAGGCATAATAACTGACCACAAATGGATTAATTGAATGGCGATAGTGATTGCCACTAACTGTACTGATAAGTGAAACCCAGCAGACAGGAACACCACCACTTATCAGGGATGTTTATTGTCCCGGTACTCACACATACCCGATGCAAAGTTAATTCTTAATTATGTATTATTTATGCAATGTGTTGTGTTGAAAACAACCATGGAGTGTTTAAACTATGTATTTTTTTTTCCCCACCAATCACTCCAGTCATTGCTGTTTGTGAAATTTTTACGACATTCAGGAACCTTTTTACTTCATGTTGTGTAATGTTTTGATATTTTGTTCTGCAGATGCATAGAATATTTTTATCAGCATCCTACATGTCTGTTACTTCTGTACACTAATCTCTACTAATGTAAAGGCATTTTCAAAATGGCATGTACACCCTGATTTGAGCTGCTCAGCGCTTGAAAAGCTCCGGTAAAACATCGCCTCAGGGAAGGTGCAGATCCCTGCTATGTTGTAGTGATAGAACTCCTTTAAAATGGGACATTGGGTCTGCTTGAAGGTGCTCGAATTCTAAGCCTGCACCAACTTGTGTCTCAGAATCCAGTATATACAATGCCCTGGAAAGTTGAACTGTAACACACTGTTTAAGCAGGAAGGCACTCAGCAGAGCCATACTTCCACCAAAAGAGGTAGAGATAAAAATGCAGTATTTTGCAAGTCAAGGAAACCTTTGAAAATTTCCTTGATGACTCTTTAAGATGCTGTTTCAACTGAGTTTTCAACATCTGCATCAAAATTTATGGATACAGTTCTAGTATGGCAGTAACAATATGAAAACACTGTATAACAAAAGAGAAAAACATGAAAATAACTTCCTTGACAGAGGTAATGATTGTGTACTAAATGTGTAGCAGTGGTGCCCAAGCCTCTAGGCAGGTTATTTTATGGTGTTTTAGGTGTTCATTTTTTGTATGTTTCCTAATACCTATGTTGAGGTTAGATTCATTAAGATTCTGAATTTCCAGTAATTTGGTGCAGACTGAATCCCTGTCATAAAGTTAGCGGCTCTATGCTTTTATTGCCTTCACTTTGGTGTACTGTGAGAAATAAACATATATGGAGGTCTGTTTTGATAAATTTCTTCCAACCACCGGTTTTAATACTGTTTTTCCCTCAACTTACAAAGCAATCTTTGTTTACTTTGGCGAAAAAAATATGGAGCTATATCGCTGTGCTTTTCTAAATTCAACTGTATTTTTGTTTCAACTAATCTTTTACATGCATAAAAATTACCATGCCTAGTCATGTGGTGAGCAAATGGTTTTAGCATTAGTGATTTTTATCTCTTTAAGCATTGGTTGTATAGAATTATTGGATATCAGAGGACAGAAAAGCCACAAACTAAACAAATGATCAGGAAATCAGTGCCGATCACAGTCAAAAATATTCTTACTGCATGGGCTCAGCATTTGTGTTCTGTATAAGACTGATGGGTTAAGATGCAGACTTGTAAACAGATGTGACTTGGTGATTCATGTGATTAACTGATTCATAAATGAGTGATTGATCAGTGCCTTGATTGATGTTTGCTACTTCATTTGATTCAAGCTTTGAAAGCTGCCAGCATTATTACTGTAAGCTTTCTCAGGGGTTTTGTTTAAGTTTTCTTCATAAAGAACAGAAAGGATTGGGAATCATAGTGAAGCCAGCTGTTTATACTTCTATATCATTTTTTTTTGTCCTCAGTTATATCATTCTTAATTAAACAATTCCAACAAAGCTCCTTTTTTGGTTTAAGCAAACTATATTGATACAAATAAGTATAGTAGTCAAATGTCATTGTTTTATCAAATCTTGTCTTTGAAAAGTAAAAGATGCAACAGCCAATAAAAGCCAATGTGACAGACCATATCCACCAATCTTACTCCGTCAGTAGATTGTTGGAATTGTGGCTTGCCATGTCCAAATGACAGTGTATGTGTAATTAGTAACTGAGAGTGATCTGTTTTGAATAAAAATATGAATAGTTTGGTTTATGAAAGTATTTTGTAAATGCCCAAGAAAGCTTACAGAACCGTGGTTGCTTTTAAGTACTTGACAATTGTTCTTTAATGAATGCTATAATAATAAAGCAATAATTATTATCCTGTGACAGTAATCATTTTTTTTCTAGTGTGTGTATATTATGTGTGTGTGTATCTGGGAGGGATAGTACTCTTTATGCCTTTTGCGTGGTTTTATTGCATTGAGTTTATTGTACTATCCACTTTATTAGAACACTTTTCGGAAGGTTGAAACTGGAGTAGTTCATAAGCAAAATGCACTGCTCAACCACAACCCTGTTTTGATTTCTGTGCTCCCATGGGGTGCAAATGTAGTTCACTGATTGCGTCTGAAGATGGGAAGGGTGAGGGAGGACTCTGCAGGAGAGGGGCTAAAGTAATACTACAGTACTCAGTCCGGCTTCTAAAACATAAGACTACCTGGCAGATATCTACAAGCATTTATATGTAGATCTATTGTCAAGAGTTAGATCAGAGACCCCCACTATGGGTAGAAAATAGGACTTTTATTTACTCCTTAAGAAAATTGTTTTACCGTATTTTACAATGTTATACATCTCATTCATAATATTCTTAAACATAGAGGAATATACAGTTTTGCATGTAAAAATACAATATTACAAATGAAAGCTATAATAAAGTAGGCTAATTGAGAGTCGCCAGCGTGCAGCGCGCTGTTACCACTACACCAGGGGGAATCTTAACTTCACAACAGTTTAAATCTTAAATAACTACTGCCTAAATGTTGTTCCCTAACTTCCATGCGTGAACCAAGGGTTCACCCGTCAGCCTGGCACACCTTCCAACCGCTCACATTTATTTGAGATTGAAATTGTTTCATTGACATGTATGTATGTATGTATGTATGTATGTATGTATGTATGTATGTGTGTATGNGGGGGGGGGGGGGGGGGGGGGGTGAGAGAGAGAGAAAGTGAGTGAGAGAGAGAGTGAGTGAAAGAGAGTGTGTGAGTGAGTGAGAGAGAGAGAGGTCAGAAAGTGTGTCAGGGTCATGGGTAAACACTAGGTCCCCCCCCCCNGACATTCGTTCTGCTCTCTCCTACTTCCCCCCCCTCTCTCTCTCTCTCTCTCTCTCTCTCTCTCTCTCTCTCTCTCTCTCTCTCTTTCACACACACACACACACACACACCTCTCACTCTCGCTTTCTCTGACTTTTTTCTCTGTCTCTCCTCTGTTCAAACTCCACCCTCCCCCCCCCCGTTTTCTCTCCATATTTCTCGTTTTCCGATTCGAACCACCCTATAAACGTAAGATCCTGGGCCAATTTCCATTCGGGCTATTTATCTTAATATGCCACTGCTCATTCCTAACGTTTGTCTCATGACTTTTTTTTTTCCTTTTTCTGTTTTTCTTTATGACTTCCCCCCCTCTATCTGTCCATAACATTAAGAAAAACCAAAACACGACGCATTTGAACACACACTGCAAGTACTGCAACATTACAACACACTACACGGTTTGAACACTGCACTGAAAAGTGAAAACAAAGTTCGGAGGATCCAATGCTCTTCTTTATTACGACCGTGACATGGTAATATGGTAAAGGTGTTTTTTTATCACTGCTCTGGGGAAAGAGGGAAGTAAGGAGGGCGAGATGAGATAAATAATCGTGGACAGGGGCACTCATAGATCTACACAGTGTTTAACTAAAAGACAATAATCATGTTTGGGAGTGGGGAGGAAGTGGAGAGCAGTAAGAATGGAAATGAAAACACGACTTTATTTAGCCCCTAAAGAAGTTATTTTACAATGTCATACAATGATATACTGTACATCTCATTCATAGGTATAGATCGGGGCAGATATTTTTGTGTTTGAGGAAGAGTTATGGGGGGGGGGAGGGGGCGGCACTGGTCGAAGCCTTCTCATCTCTGTTCTAGTCCTTTGACAATTGACAGCCTATTTAGTTTTAATTTCACCTTTTCCCTGCGTACATAATCAAAGGCTCTTTATACACGCTCTTTGTTCCTAAGTGCTCAGTGAATGAGACTTCAAATTTGTGTGGCGACTGGTGTTAACAAGCACGACTTTCATCACACTACACACCCCACGGTGTGCTTACTAGGTTAGAGACAAATTTCGTGCAACTTTCAGTGCAGTTTAACAATCACTTGTGTGCTGGATATAACAAATAATTTCAGAGGAATTTTGTGATTCTTTCATTGGATCTATTTTAATGTGTTCAATGTCCACATGGTACTATCAGATAAGAGTTGCTGTTGTCTCATGCTTGATCGATAAATAAAATTATTGTCTTTATATATTCTTGCTCTATGTTATTGGTGAATAGGCATACAGGTTCTATCAAAGAGACAATGGGTGATTACAATAAAGGTTTGCTTGTTTATATCTCGCTGGAAAGCTTAACACTGTGCTACGTCTTTAGTCAACAGTCGACAAAATTTACCCTCTTCCCAAAATGTTTAATTCAGAAAGGACGAAATGTGGAAGACAGCGCGAATTTGTCCATAAAAATTCTATAATAGAAGTTTGCAAAGCTGGCCAATGCACACTGACAATAAACTCTCTCCCCCCTATTTTGTTGAGATTTATGGTACCAGTAGAATTACATACAACAGTTTTGACTTTTTTTTTTTAATCGCCATACCCTCTTTCCACTCTTAGGGAGGAGTTCCGAATGAGACTCAAAACGTTAGCTTGTCTCGACAGACATTAGGGTTAGGGTTAAGGGTAGGGTTAGAGATTGTAATTTTACATAAGCTCTGGTTAGGGGTGTGAATCTCCTGTGGAATTCCTTTTCCGGGTTCGATATCCGCTCAGTCACCACTGGCTGTGAGGCGCATTTGGAAATCCTTCCAGATCCTATTCCTCATAGAATTACATAGAATTACGATCTTGTCCAGTTAGCTTTATCGGCAATACAGAATTGGCTGTGGAATGGACACTGTCATGACTAGAAGAAGGATTTCCTCCATATGTGTGCCGTCCTACAACATGCTCTTGATCCGTACCAATAACATACTGTACTAAGGATTATTTTTTATAAGGATGATATAAAAAGAGGGGCTTGTGGGACATATACAAAGAAAAAGGTCGTTGTGTTCACATCTTACAATCTTGTTTTTCCCTGTATGTTGTAGGATGATCCATATATGAAAATCCTTCCCTACTGGAAGTTCTTGCTAAAATCTGTTTTGTTTTTTTTTCTGCCCTGGAGAGGTCTTTACTTAAGTCATGTGCACTACAGAGACTGTGCAGTCTAAGAGACATGCCTATGTGTTCTAATATCATTCCACCCACCACCCCCTCTGACCCATGATCTAAAATTGTTAATGGTTACGAGTATACATTTGGCTTTCCCACAGGTTCATGTTTATGTGTCGGTTTTAACTAAATCGTGATCGATATTCACCTGGTACCCGTGTTCAATCGATGTTATTTTTGGTACGGTTAGTTTATGCCGAACTAACATGTAAAGCTTTGGGTCTGAACAGGTTCCTCCCATAATACGCCACCATAGAGGACCTGAGGGTTGGGGTGGAGTTTGGGGTGACAGTCCGGGTCAGTATACGGGCTGTCGCCACGAGTCGGGAGGCACCAATGGCCTGGCTTAACCATGTCAAGGGTAACGTGCTCTCGCAACTTTACGTGGTAGGTGATCCGATATATAAATATCCTGAAATGATCCTGGTATGGTAAACGCTGGAGTCCACTAGAAACATTTTTTTGTTATTGTTGTTTTTTAAGATTACCAGATTATAGGCAGCTACTGTAGAGTTTGGGCGATATCTTAGGGCACCATTCTGTCTAGGCACTTTAACCAGCCGGCCTGTCATTTCGTACACCTGGGAGTTCACAAGAACACACCAAAGCTAAACTTGCAGTACTGTCGTAACCGCTGTAACTTATAAACGCGTTAATCTTTTTGCTATATTTTTATATATGTTATACTGCGCTCACCCAAGTCCAAATTTTCATTAGCCACTACCACTGGCCAAGATAAAATATGAGCACCCAAGATAAAAAAAAAAATTATAAGAGCATGATAATTAAAGTTGTTTTTTTTTTTTGCTAGGGCTCTCCGTTTCAACAACCCCCATGATAACATTTTGGCTTAGGCTATTTCCAGGAAACAAAGCTAACTACGAGGTTTGTCTCAAAAATAACTTACTCCATACTAAATCCATGGAACTTCACACTAACGAGCACCAACATATACGGAAATTCCCGTTAAAACGTTGTGGCACTGCCTTGAACGGAAGCAAAGTTATAGGGTTTTTTTTTTTAAAACCATCTGTCATGAGTTTAACCAGCAAAATGGACGTCAACATTTTGAGAAAATCATTCTCCAGATATGACATCAGAACAGTAATAAAATTTTCGATTCTATGGGGGAAAAAAGGCACCAGAAATTCATCAGGATCTATTAGCTGCTATAGGAGATTACTCTCCATCTATTCAAACCGTAAGATTATGGGTAAGAGAAATTCATGAGGGGCCAATCAGTGTTGAGGAAGGATCACGACCTGGAAGGCCTGTGACTGCATGTGGAGATGCAAATATCGATATTGTAAAGATAGCCATTGGTGAAGACAAAAGGAAAACATGCAGAGAGAAATCAGATGAAGTTTCTATTTCTTCTGCTTCGGTTCATAGAATTTTGACGGATAAACATAGCGATTTCTACAGTTTTTTTTTTTGCTTTGTGCCCCAGCATACGCTACGCCCTGCCTACACTGGATCGGGAATTTTTTTGCAATGTCCTCTGAGATGACCTGTTTCACCACAGATGCAGCAGCGTCTATTTAGGATTTTGCTTCGATGCTGCCCCCCACTTTGGGAGTTATAACATTTGTTATTATGACCGTGGTGCGGAAGCTTCTGTGGCTCTTTCATCTGTGCTGGTGGGGTAGTGTTGGCGACTTCACTGTACGATCGATGGTCTTCCGCATCGTAGTGTTGGGTGACTCTCAGGTTGGAGATTAGAAGTCTAGATCCGTCTCACGTTAGGTGGAGGCCATCTTTCTGAAAGTTACCATTGTTAATCATGCCATTCCTGAGCAGAAATGTGTCACTGTTTTCTGCATATCCAGTGCCTAAGGAATTGCATACATTTCTGATGACAGTGTTTGTCTTTTCGACTTTCTGCTGTAACTCATCGCTCCGTGGGCATATGCCAGANGAGCACCAACATATACGGAAATTCCCGTTAAAACATTGTGGCACTGCCTTGAACGGAAGCAAAGTTATAGGGGTGGTTTTTTTAAACCATCTGTCACGAGTTTAACCAGCAAAATGGACGTCAACATTTTGAGAAAATCATTCTCCAGATATGACATCAGAACAGTAATAAAATGTTCGATTCTATGGGGGGAAAAAAGGCACCAGAAATTCATCAGGATCTATTAGCTGCTTTAGGAGATTACTCTCCATCTATTCAAACCGTAAGATTATGGGTAAGAGAAATTCATGAGGGGCTAATCAGTGTTGAGGAAGGATCACGACCTGGAAGGCCTGTGACTGCATGTGGAGATGCAAATATCGATATTGTAAAGATAGCCATTGATGAAGACAAAAGGAAAACATGCAGAGAGAAATCAGATGAAGTTTCTATTTCTTCTGCTTCGGTTCATAGAATTTTGACGGATAAACATAGCGATTTCTACATTTTTTTTTTTTTTTGCTTTGTGCCCCAGCATACGCTACACCCTGCCTACACTGGATCGGGGATTTATATTTGCAATGTCCTCTGAGATGACCTGTTTCACCATAGATGTAGCAGCGTCTATTTAGGATGTTGCTTCGATGCTGCCCCCCACTTTGGGAGTTATAACATTTGTTATTATGACCGTGGTGCGGAAGCTTTTGTGGCTCTTTCATCTGTGCTGGTGGGGTAGTGTTGGCGACTTCACTGTACGATCGATGGTCTTCCGCATCGTAGTGTTGGGTGACTCTCAGGTTGGAGATTAGAAGTCTAGATCCGTCTCACGTTAGGTGGAGGCCATCTTTCTGAAAGTTACCATTGTTAATCATGCCATTCCTGAGCAGAAATGTGTCACTGTTTTCTGCATATCCAGTGCCTAAGGAATTGCATACATTTCTGATGACAGTGTTTGTCTTTTCGACTTTCTGCTGTAACTCATCGCTCCGTGGGCATATGCCAGAGAAGACACCTTTCTACTCATCTCTCCCACCACACTGATGAAGAGTATCGCCTTTTCCGCTATCGTCTCATGGAGGTTTTCTAAGGGGAGGTCATTTGTTTCGCAGTGTAGGAAGATGGTGTCATACTATTCTTTATCTTTTAAGTTGGTCAGTTTCAGAGTCCCCTTGCCACTTTTTGTGCTTTCTTTAAGACTAGTAGAAACACATTAAACTTGAAAGTTATTAGGCCTACAGTCACTGTAGAGTTCAGGCGATGAATAAGCTTACTATTCTATAATAATATGCCTTGCCACCTGGTTACATAATGCTATATTTCTTTTTTTTTTTTTTATCGCGAGGATCCTCCTGTTCCTATGTCCCTTCTTTAGCCCCCCCTTTTTTTTTGGGTCCATTTCAGTAATCAAAGTACCCCTCAACTCCACATCTTTTCTCCTTCTCTTTTTTTCTGCAGTCACGCTCTCGACATGCCCCTACCCCATTTTTTCCACGCTGCCGTATTCCTCACTTCTCACACTAACGGAACGTCCACCCCCTCCCTCTCCATTAGCCTTTATTTTATGCTTTCCGATGCCGATGAGTACTTTTTTTTCCCTCGTGGGAAGGGAGTGGAGGAGCAACATCAAACCCGTAATGACACTGTCACACGGATAACAAAGACTGCGGGAAAAAAGAAAAATCTTGACGGTGAAGTCCAATGCTATTTTTGAATACTGAAGTCACATGACACTACTCGTCAAAATGGCGAACTTTGGACGTTATGGGGAGGAGATGCAAAAATACTTCTCGCAATATGCATTGCCGGCAGGAATAACTGTTGCTTCACTGGGTGTGCTCTTCTTTTTAAAGCGGTTCAACATCATTTATCAGTTGTTCCATAAGGTAAGCAGAGGCTCAGGTAGGCTCTCATGTGCTCAGTCGGCATTCCTAGTCCTACCTCTTTTTTACCTGACCAAAATTGTTGCACAGTTTGATTGATGTTCATTTTCCTATAAGACTGGCTGCAGAGTGGCAGTGGTTGTTTGTTTATGTGTGCTGCTAGTTAAATACCAGTGCTTATGAATCATGAATTCTCGTACCAGAGTGTCTGTTGGCCTTATCTTATGACCAGCCAAAGTCAAAACGAACTTGTATCATTGCTGCAGCAGTGCTGTCCTGAGAGAGAGCTGATCTGTCTGATGTAAAGCCAGTCAGTGATTTAAGAATGAAAGGACAATTGAAAAAATTCATGGCAATGGTCATCTCCCCTTGCCCCTCACCCCCACTACATATTACCATAGTGAAGGGTTCTAATAAGTAATATCGATAGTGTTCTGTGAATCAAGAGGGTAAACAAAATAGCCCAGTTTCATTATTTAAGGTGTTCCCTGCAAAAAAATAGCAGACATCTGGTCTTCGCTGATACGAACTTTGTTCCTGCATGTTGTTTTTGTTGCTATCGTGTGAATGAAAGGAAGTTCTGAACAAAAAAGGATGATAATACAGAATTTGCTCTCTATTACTTATACCAAATATTGCTTAACTTTGATCACACAGAAAATGGGGTTATGGGTCAAAACTATGCAAAATTGCCGACAGCTGATCTCCCTGGCACCTCCCTGATCAGCTGCCTTGGTGGTTTTCCCAATTTTAAGGCCATTACTATGTGTTTTCAGGTTTTCGAAAGGTGTGTCGCATACGGCATTTTCAGAAAGGCGCCATTGTTTTCAGTGGTAACCTTCTTTATGCCAACGTGTAATTCACATTTGATGTTCATACTTTGTGGCAGAGATCAAAAGTCAAAATTACTGATATTTTAAAAGAACTGTAACACCATGTCATACCTGTGGTGAGCCCATGAAATAATTATTAATTGTGCTAAATCTGAATGTTTGGATCACAAATTTTTAGTGCCTACATGGAGAGTGGTATTTGTTGCAGTTTTTTTTTGCCTGTTTTTCAGTTCTTAAACTTTGGTCCAGCATCTGTTTTGTGATCTGAAGGACAGTTGTATTAAATTACTATTTCGTCTAACTTGATTGACATTAGAGGATTTCTTTAAAAAAAAGTGAGCTTTTAGCCCATTGTCATTAGGCTACATGATAGATCTAGATCTACATGTAACACAAAAGTCAATAGCATTGGCCTTAAAAGACACTGTGATCCCAAGAACCGGGTGGGAGAGAACACAAACTTTCAAGTGAGAAACTTTTAAATCCAAGAGCTTCATCTGTTCGGAATGGAATTCGAAACAAATATGCTTTGTTTCTGATTGGATTTGGATGCTATTTTAAGCTGAGTTAAGATTTTGCTATTCATTTCATAGTTTTGAAAATATTCTCCCGCGAATTGTTAGAGTCGCGATATTTGATAACCCCATGCTACACATGTTGACATGAAAAATCAGTAAATGTGTGCACTCTCCAATGAACTGTTAAGTATTTAGACGAAAATGTTCATCCTCATTTAGGTAGATTTAGCATTTGTGCACCCATTTCTGTCATAAAACATATCACTGGCTGTTTGCATTCAATAATTAATGGATTATTATTTTCTTATGTCAAGGCTGATGATAAATCAAAGAAACATGGAGGAGAGCTTGTTGCGGAAGTCTTGAAGGTGAGTTTGCAGTGCTCTAAAGGAGCAGCACATGTTAACTACTAATATTGCTCCAAGCGTAATTTCTTAACATCAAGAGGATCTCATGCATGTTGGATTGACCTTGCACTTGATTGATACCATAGATCATAAATAACAAGACAGGACACTTGGCATGAAAACGTCCACTCTACCACTTAGCACCACCTAGTGGAAAGGACATTAAAAGAGAAAAGAATCCATTAAGCATTTAGATTCAATTAAAGAAAACAATGCCGTACACATATTTAAGTAACAAGACTAGGAGGAGTGTCGGTTTCATGAAACGTTCATCACAGAGGAAGCCAAGCCTCCGACTTGGAGAAGCACATAATAAGCCAAATAAATGTCCAGTTAGACTGATCATACTTTAACAAAACATGCATCATGAGTAGGCCTATATATCTGTAACATAGCCTACCTAACGTATGTGATAGAAAAGAATGAATGTATTTCTGCGTGTCAGCCTGCTCTGGTGTTCCCTTTATGCCTAGATCTACTATGCCAATTCGTAAGGAATGGGAGAGGATTGTGGGGCTGGGGGGAGTGGATCGGCGATGGTTCCCTTATGTATGGCATGCCTTGTCAAACAAATTTTTGTCAAAGCTAATGATAACATAACAGTCTTTGTTAATGGTAAAGCTAATGATAACATAACAGTCTTTGTTAATGGTAAACATTACTGACTGTCTTTTGTTTGTAAGTTGCTTGTGACTCTGGTGACTTTGGCTGGCATCCTGTAATATTTCAGATTTTGGTTTCTAACTTTAGTGTAGCAGTATGAAATAAGATTAACAAGAAATAAAAATGCAATAAGTCTGAGACTTCTCCACATGATCAGAAAGTAGACCAGTTAAAATGATCTACCTGATTTACCTGTGGAAAAGCTGCTTTCCAGGGAGGCCAGGCCTATATGCATAGGTCAAGACTAAGCTTTTCTCTAGCCCTATGAGGGGACACCAAAACTAGCCTGATGATTTTTTTTTTTTAATCAGGATGATTGCCTAGAGGGTCCCATTTGGTTATTTCTGATCTTTATTGTTGCTGTTGCCCGTTTGTCCAGATCTGTCATACTATCACGGGATGTTTGTGTTAGAAAAGGTTTTCTTAAGTGGATTTACGTTATTTAGAAACAGAGGATAGGACACCAATGTTCTGTTGTCTGCATGTTTCACTGTCCAGCCTATAGCAGTCTGGACTGCCCAAATGCAAAATTTGCCAGTGCCAAATTAAGACAATCGTGAGTCCCGCAATTGTAGAAAATGTTTCTTCAGATATATAAAGTGCAGCTTGATCAGGAATTACATTGTACATCAACAGGCCCACAATGTGAAGCAGATATTTACATTGGTTGGAGGTCACATTTCTCCCATTCTTGTAGCCTGTGAAAAAATCGGAGTGAGAGTAGTAGATACAAGGCATGAGGTAAGTTTTC
>JAWQUT010000065.1:647956-665109 GCA_033807755.1 Ellobium chinense | reverse complement strand
CTGATCGGGGAAGGGGAATAATTCTAGACGCGAGGGCCAAACCCGGTAACTCTAGCTCTCCTTATTGCGTCATATTACATACGCGCACGGTAATAGAACGATGCTCTTTCTTCGCAAAATTGACTCAGTGGGCACCATAGATAATTTTCAGAGAGAAAAAGTATTGAAAAACGGAAAATTATTTTTGATGTGCGTGTCCTACTTTAAATATGGGATGGTCTCTTAAGAAGTGCTTGATCAAATATAATGAATGGTCCCTAAGTTTTTACTGAAGAAAGGGTCTTTAAATTGTGGCAGAATGAGACATGGAAATAACTGAAAATAACTTTTTTTTGTTACCCAAATCGGGAGAGATGAAATTTTTGCAGTCTCATCATTTCCGGTTTACAATAGTCGGTGGTTTCATCTTATTCTGTCACACTATGACCAGACAGCAAGTAGGTGAATCCTGTTTGATGAGTGGTTCATCATGAAAATAGACAGGATTACCAGGAAATTCTGGTGGCCGTGGGTGACTGGCAACCATTAACAGCCTTTGCCTCGTTTCAAAAACATATGATCATGTTGAGTGCAAGAAACATAAAATGGTCTGAACTGTTTAGTTGCAAAAATATTTTGCAATATAATTGCCTTGGTCTTACCGAACAGTTATTTTAGTTTCATTTAAGAGATATTTTAGACTGTGTTTTTAAGTGTAATTTGAAAGTTACACCACTGAGCTTCCCTTCTCCAGCGTATATTGAATTGAACTTCTGGATTTACGGCTTTAGAATATACAAGTCCTAAGATTCAATCCAGCTTGTCACCTGCCAGTTATTTAAAGCATTCAGTTACAATTGAAACATGTGCAGTGATAAACAGATCTCATTGTGTATATTTTCTGTGGAGGCAGCATATAATTTATAGTTAAAGTCTGGGCAAATTTTGCTCCTAATCTTGTTACTCACAATCAGGACAAGTATGGCTGCACTTTGAATAGTGTCTTATCTCCATGTAGCAACCTTCCCTAATGTCATTATGCCTTACTATGTCCATTTAAGATTACCCAAATCTGTTGGTGAGTTCTACTACCATGTGCATCACTGTCTCCAAGCAGTGCAGTGTTAATGGAAAACCTTGTATACTACCTGCCCAAGCAAATAAGCAAGAAAATCAACGAAGAAAAAAAAAAGAGAAATGGTATTTAGTTGATTTTACCCACTGAAAGAACTAAAACATAGGCAGGATTGTCATTAGCTCATCTTCAATATCTGGTTCTTCTATGACTTACACCAGTGGAGGAGTAAAGAGAAGAAACCTCCCTTATCCTTCTTTATAATTGAGAGAGATTATAAGAGTTCAGTGTCGATGTTTTAAATTGTATTTGCTGCTAGCTTTACATGCATGTTCCTGGTGACATAGGCCTATATGTACGACTTGTTATCATGCAGGTGTTACCAACACTGTAACAGCAGTGAAGAATGCTCAGATGGCTGAGTCACCTGTACTTGTAATAGGAGGAGCAGCAGCCACACTTCTAAAAGTGAGTCTGAAATTATTATCTATTGTGCCTGGAGCTACTTTCTATGCCTTCATACCAGTGACACTGCTTCTTATTCTGAAAGCTGCACTAAACATGCCAAGGTCAGTTACCACCTAAACAGAACTGGTTCAGCACATGGAACCATGTGGAGACCCTGCCACTTTCTTTGTAAAGGAAACAGCTGGCCACATTCTTTTTGAATGCCCAAACCAGCTTGAATAAGGGTAATTCTGCTGCCCAAGCAGCCCTAAGTGGGCTTCAGGACCTGTTGGAGAAATTCTTCAAATATTTTAGATTGGCATTGGCTGACAGGAGTGAATAATTCATAGCATGGGTTTATATCAACAACAAGGAATCCTTAATCTCCTATCAGAAGGCAATGTCTAATCAAATTAGACCAGACAAGAGATTATTATTATTAGATTAGACAAGTATATGACAACATTGAATGTAGAAGCCTCTTTCGTTGCCTAAATTACAATCTCACATAATAAGGCTTAACATTCCATGAAAATTAAATGAGTTTTGATATCAGTGAATTGGTTCTGGTATTTCTGTAGGCTTTTTGTGTCCTCCAGTACATTTTGCTGCAGAGTTCATCACAGACTTAATAATGAGATACTCTGCTCTGTTGAAAGTTGTTTTTTTTTTGTCATCAAGGCAACAGTGATAAAGGATTAGAGTACAGGAAAGCATAGCTGGATAACTTTGTGTATTATTGTGAATGCATGAATGTATATTTGAATTTTTCCGGGAGAGTGGGTATGGTTTTTCTTATATGGAGTAAGACTTAAATTGTGATCAGATCCATTTATGATGATTTTGTTTCCACTGTTTTGTATTGTTTTTCCTCTATTGATGAGTAAACTTGCCCTTATTCTTGGTCTTATCCTTAGAACCGTGGTGCATTGCAAGACATTGACCAGCTATCTCTCTTTAAGCCGTTATGCAAGTTTTGTGCCACCGTGTCCACAGTGAGGGATATAGTACCCACCCTGAGGAAGGCCTTGCAGATTGCTCAGTCAGGCACACCAGGTTTGTTGGGTGGATGAGGGATTGCATCACTTACAAATGTTGTGTCCAACGGTAAATCTGAGGACTCTTCCAAAATCTGCTTGGATTAGGGTTAAGGGCAAGGCTAAAATCAGGAGCAGGGTTAGGGAAGACAGGATCCTGTGATATTATTTAAGGACCTGACTTTCTTTCTTCAAGCTAAACTAGGACCCACTCCTTGGGAGAATGCCTGGATTTTATCAAATGGACAGACATAAAACACTTGCAAACTGAACTGACAATATAATGACAGTATATCATCCTTGAGCTATGTATTAGAGATCTTCTTGTCAAACTCCACTGATGTATTATTTTTTCCACCAGAGAGGTTACAGTTTTACTCAGTATGTCAATACAGCCACTCAAAAAGTTACAGAGTGAATGAAACTGTGCAAAGGTAGATCCTGTTTTGGGATAGTTCAGATAAATTTCCCAAGTACTGTTATGATTGGTTCTATGGACTTTTCATCTGCTGTAACTATGCATTTTTCCTCTGAATGCCCCTGTAGTTGCTGATTTGAAAACAAACTATTGAGTGATCCATCCAGATATGCAGGGATCCTCTGCTGTAAAGCATTTCACAGTGAAACTCAGTTAACACAGTCATGGTTTCAAACAATCCTCTGCTTAGCACACTCCCATGCAGTGATCTCTACTGCTTTGTTTCTTATAAAGAAAGATTTTGGATAATATATCCTGACAACACATCCTCAAAGGCATAGCCCAGAGGGTGAGTATGTTATCCAGGTTCCACAGCAGCATTGGAATCCTCTTGTTTGAGAAAGTTATGAAATTACACAGAATGAGATTAAACCTTGTCATGCAGTCATGGTCTTTCCTCTTTCCAGGTCCAGTTTTTGTGGAGTTCCCAATAGACATCCTGTATCCTTATCACATGGTAAAGAAGGAGATTGGGATGAAGGACAAGGGCCCAGTAGGTTTTGCTCAGCGAATAATAAACTGGTAGGTACCCTTTCATCTGTTAAAATAGTTTCAATTATTAGTCAAGAAAGTGACAGCAGTATCAGTTATTTGCTTGTTCCTTTATGTTTTATACTAGCTGAGGTTTCCCGGCGCTGGTCATGAATGGAGAAAGGAGGGGGCAACCAAATTCATATTATATCTACACACTTAACATACTACTATTCTTACAGCAAAACCATTATGATCAGACAGAGTGGAGAGTTTCACAACTACAGGTAATAGAAACATCACAGAGATATTGGTTAGGCGTAAAATGTGACTGCCACGCCATAAATATCACCATAATGTATTACATGGTAAACATGCTAGTCTTTGTGCCCATCCATGCACATTGCACCTTGGCCAGCCAGTGACAGAATGTGGTCATTCAATATGGCTAGCATTATCTGTGAAATGATGCAAGTGATGGCATCCAGAGGTACATAATAGAAGAGATCATTTCTAATTTTAGTCGCATTCCTTGAATTTTTATTTCTAAACCGTAGTTTGATCACTCAGAACCCCCAAGAGTCAGAAATTTGGTTTTATATTGCCAAACTGGCAACCTTTGTCTGCAAATTTCACAGATTTATCTGGACAGGAAGTGACATGCATGTGCAGCGAGCTGCAATAAAAAAAATATGGAACATATTGGTGAGGAGTTTCCTAGTGCTGAGTTTACGCCCCACCCATTTTCAAAACAAAAAAAAATAAAAGGTCAGCTAGGGTCACAAAATCTTAAAAAGAATGGCCTCTGGGGCAAAAGAAACATGCATACGAAATTTCACGCAATTCTGGGCAGAAGGAGCCGAGCTGTGCTTCTTCAAAAATCAACCGCGTTTTAAAAAAAATTATAGATGATTTCATCATATGCTATATTTCGTTCAAGAAATTTAAAGATTCAGTCAGTTAATTTCTATACAAATCATAACTCTTTAACCTTCTGCATAATTTTAAACTTTCAGTTGCTCTTTCTAGTGATGATACATGATTTATTTCACATACTACCCCACAAGTCATTACAAAATTCCCCAGGTAGCTTGCATTTCAGTCTTTAATATATTCTCAAACAGGTATCTAGAGAACCATCTGAACAACCTGTTTGCTGGTGCATGGGAAAAGTATGAATTCTCTCCTCTGCCTGTATGGATACCCAGAGCTAGCAAGAGCCAAGGTAATTCCTACTTTGGTTTCAAGTCATACTTTCATTGTCCTGCCACCGACAGCTTTATATCTGATTTGTATTCCAGATCTCATTTAAATCCTTTCCCTGCATCTTTTTGTTTGAAGTCATGAACAAGGAAGTGCCATGCTTTGATTTTCAGACTTCTAGGTAAATCTATTTTTATATGTTGCATTATCTAGCTTTCTTAGAAGAGTAAGACAACATATGGAAAATTTTGTAAGCTGTAGCTCTGTGACATCATGCAGGTGAAACATTTGTAAAATTCTGATATCAGAACAATCCTTAAGAGCAAGTGTTATTGACTTTATTATCTTTGAACTGTATTAACCATACTCTTGAACTCAAGGCAGTGACAGAACTGAACAGTGAATCTGGTTCACTAGGTGGCCATATTAACCAAGGAACAGGTTACTTGGGATTTTCAATTTGTATCATCCATAATCTGTTGGTGAATGTCGGTATGCTGATGGGGCATGCAGGTTGTGTATGCAACCTCACTTTTGATGTCAAGTATAATTTTACAGTCTCCCTCCTGATTTTAGAAGATTTGTAGAACCACACTTTTATATACAAAGACATGATACTAAAGGTCCACATGCAGCTGACAAAGCAGAGATTAGTAAGGGTTCTAATGGTGGTGGTGACTTCCCAAAGGTCCATCACGTGGTAAACAAAAAAGCTTTTAAACATATCCATTGAATAATAATACACTATTTGTTTATAATTTATTTGTTTAGGTACCTTCTCCAAAACTGTAAGATCCATACAATTCACTCCTCAATATAATTATAATTGGACTCTACAGCCATCCAGTCTGAGCACACAGATAAAAAGTAATTGAAAAAAAAACAACAGAAATTACGTTGGTATGTGAGCTTGTTTATTACTGAAGCTATGTAGACAGGTCAGGTACTGTAAATAATCTTCATTCATTTAATCGCCTTGGGTGTAATATTAATGTGTCCTTTTTTTTTTCTTTTATCTTTTTAGTGCAAAAATGTATTGAGATGATATCTAGAGCCAAGAAACCAGTTGTCCTAGTGGGAAGTCAAGCAACCTTGCCTCCAACACCTGTTGATGATTTGAGGAAAGCTTTAGAGGTAAGTTGTGAAATGTCTATTTTCTTATGTAGGGAAGAACAAAATTAAAGAGACAGAGAGAGTGGGGAAAGGTATGTGTGGACACTTTCCTATGCTACATCCACTCAGGAATACTTTCACCAGTGAGCATGAGACTTGAATATGTATCCAGTTTGTTGTGTTTAACACTTTGTGAACCATACCCTTGTCAAGTTAATGACCCTTATAGTCCCAAAGCTCTTTTTATGTTATAAATTCTTTTTATGTTATAAATTCATGATATGGCTTAGTCGCATATTTGCAATGCTGGTACACTAAGGTAAAGTAATACTGGATGCAGTACTGCAACTGGGGTACACAGGGTGTTCATTATATTTCAGTTTGCCTAAGGCTATTGTTGACATGAGCAGCAGGATTCTGTGGTAGCACCTCAGCAACTGATATTTAACAGCTGCATGAAACCAAAGAGTTTGATTTGAGGGGAAGGGAATGCAGAGGGTGATCTAAAAAATAAAGTAGTTTCTTGTATTTGCAGAAAATAATTTCCATGAGATGGTATAGGGCCCATCTTTGGTACCATTTTTGTCCATATTTGGTAGAAGTCAGATGCCATAGCTGTTGATTCTACCTTTGTTTTCTAATTTCTTTCAAACTTTTTTTCCTTAATTTGTTATTTCATTTTATTTTTTTCATATATGCCTTATATGCTTTAGCCCGTTCTTTTATTTTGATTAATTACACATAAACTTCGCATTCTTTCATGAGATATGAGAATGTACAAGTAGTCCTTCCATTTAAGATTATTTAACACAAGCTACTCATAAATAGTGTTGAGAGACACTATGTAAAGTCATCAGAATCCCTTGAATGACACACATGGATCCATTACTATGGACAAAATTAGAGAGGAAGATACTGATGGTTCTGATGAGATACTAAGACATGAGAGGAGTCTTCAGAAGAACATGCTTGTTTAAAACATGACTTTTATTTTTTGTTAGTATTCATGGCATTTTTATTTTCCAGACTTTGGGTGTCCCCTGCTTCCTAGGTGGAATGTCCCGTGGTTTGCTTGGCCGCCACAGTAGTATACAGATGCGTCAGAAAAGGCGGGAAGCTCTACGGGAGGCTGATCTTGTCATTTTGGCAGGTAAAATTCCTCTGCAATGTTTGTTGTTGTTTCATTGTTTAATTTTGGTCATGTTTCATCATTCAAGCATAGCAGCACTGTCAAATCCATAGTGACAGAAATATCACTTTGATTAACTGATGATTTTCCGGAAAATGTTGAGGAACTAGGACCACTGAATTGGGATAAGCTGGATAAGTTTTCAAGCAGAGTTGCAAGGTGGGCTTAATTGGATACAAAAGGTCAAATTCTCTCCAAAAAAAAAATAGCCTGATCAAAAAAAAGAAAAATGTGGTTCCACTTCACACAGTAACTTTTACCTTATGAGCTTATGAACTTTTAAACTGTTGGTTGGATTTCTATCTGCTTCATGTGTTGACTGACATTGTAAACATTATTTACGGACTCTAGAGTGTGGAGGCTAGCATATCGCTGTTCTTGTTTGTAATGGTATACCTATCATCCCATATATTGCCTGCCTGGTTAACTTCTTTGCTTTGTCATGGTTTTTGTGAGCTCTGATGGCAGTATCCTGGAACTCCCACACTTTGTGCTACCCCCAGTCCTAAGCCAAGCACTCAGTAGGAGAGTCTTAGGATATTGCTGGTAAGAATAAGGATATACATATAAATATATCATATAAAGTAAAGGAGTTTATCAGACACTGGTGAAATTAAAGTGCTCCAGTGCAAACTTTTGTGATGGCAGTGTTTGTTAGAGGTCAAAAATGGCTCAGTGCTGACTATGCCTAAGCAGTTTGACATGCCATACTCACTCCTGTCATCATCCCTCTGATTTTCTGCTTCTTGTGTTCTTGCAGTTCCTATATTTCATTTGTCCACAATTTCCTTCACAGGGGCTGTGTGTGATTTCAGGCTAAGCTATGGGAGAGTGTTCCCAAGGAAGTGCAAAATTGTGGCAGTTAACCGAGATAAAGAACAGCTCACGAAGGTACACAGTTTCACTTGGTAAAAGACAGATGAATAACTTGTGAGCACAGAATTGCAGTTAGGCATTATCAAAGTCACAGCTTCCTCAGACTGTTTGCTTAACACCTTAGTGACCAGCTTTACACTGACATCACCTTATCCCAGAATCATGGCCGCCGCCTATTATTCAAGGTTTTAATGTACTTGTAACTTAAAGTTGAATAACTTTGCTTTGAATCACCCTACATTGCCCAAATTCACAAATGATGTTGGTATTTGGTATCTGATCACATTTTTGTCTATAACATGAGTGAAAGTTATTATTATTTACATTGTAATAATTAAAGAGTAGAAGCAGAGAGTGTGGAAACAGAATGTATGAAAAAGTGAGTTGGGACACACACTGCAGCACATCCTCCGCCGATAGAACCCGTTTTTTTGACATTTTTCCCTCAAAACTGCACAACTCTAACTGTAAACACAATTTGAAAAGGTTCACTTCCGTTTAGAGCGGAAGTAGAAAACCTGGATTATATTTCCAAAGAGCTGGAATGGCTTATTTATACTGAAGGTCAAATGTGAGAATTCTCGTCGCTGGTCCTATCCGCACTGGCTTGGGCGGCGAGTATACTCGTCACTGGTCACTAAGGTGTTAAATAATAATTTTGAATGCAACAAGTCTGAGGAAAGTGTTCAGCTGTCATGTAAGATTTCTTTGAGATTAAAAAAACAGATACACTTTGCACCACTTTTTTTTCTTACATAATTATGCTTGTAATTTATATCATGATGTGTAATAAGGAAGTATGAATAATTAGAGAGATGGGGAGTGGATATAATATTTGCTAATGCTAACTGGAAAACTATAATGGGAAAATCCAGACCTGTAAGTGTAATTAGAAGATCTGTTTAACAGCACTGATTAACATTCCTGTGTTGCTATGAGTCAGAATGAGGCTTACAGTCATTGCCTTGTTATTCTTCCTTTACTGTAGAACTCTGACATGTTCTGGAAGCCCACCCTTGCCGTCCAGTCTGATGTAGCCAGTTTCCTTGTATCGGTGGTCAGTGGTTTGAAGGGTTACAAGTGTGATCCAGACTGGTTGAAGCTGCTGAGATCCAGAGATCAGGAGAAAGAAGCAGCTAATGTGTATGTCTTTAATTTCATTTCATTTCCAGGAATTAGGAATTAGTAAATCTGTGTAGAACATGACTACTCTATGGGTTTAACATAACGACTGTTATTTATTACACTGTTCCTTCTCTCTTGTGTACCACAGAAATCTGAGTATTCAAGGATTATGAGGCTGCCACTTCACAGGCTCACCTTTCTGACACGATTTTGGTGATGCCCTTGCACACGTAACAGACATTTCCGATCTGTCTTCTTATCTATGAATCCATATCCATATGAAAAGGAAATTCCATATAACAGGTTTAATATTTTAAATTTCAAATTTTCTGTTTTGTAATTTTTTTCAGGAACACTAAATGACACGACATACCAAATAAATCAAGGTGCTGAATGTGCACAACCAAACACAAAACAGTTCACAATTTCACAACTCATATTTAAAATTAGACCGCATTCACTCAGGCAGCAGAGACAAAGTGGTAGAGCAAAAATTGTTATACTGAAGTATCTAAGAGTGCTGTTGATTAGCTTCACTGTAGAATTTCTAGTTGTTATGGCTAACAGAACATTGTTTTTTATTGACAGTGCCAAATGTTCAGAGGAGACAGATGTTCACCTCAACCCAGTCAAAGTTCTCCATGCCCTGGAAGAGATCTTGTCTGATGATGCCATTCTGGTTGCAGATGGTGGAGACTTTGTTGCAACCGCAGCATATATTCTGCGGTAAGTTGAATCATGCGTTTTAGTCAAATTAGCAAAACATATAAAAATAAAATATTGTGCATCACTGGTCAACAGAGAAGCCTATCGAGGAAAGGTAGCATGGGATGCTGATAGATCTAACAATCATTGATAACCAGCAATGGAATTGATATTAAAATGCTACAGTAGGAGATTCTAGACATTCATGCAGGGCTGCAAGTGTCATTCGGCCTGCAAAGTTGGCTTAATTTCACCTTTTTCTCATGGGCACCATTGAGTTTTGAAATGTTTGAAACAAGTGATACAAAGTAGAAACAGTGCAAGTTCACGTACTGAAAACAAAGTGTAACTGATGAAAGCAGCAAACCAGTTTATTTGCTTTTTTTTTTTTTTCAATACTCTCTCAGCTGTACATGGTCAGAATATATTACATTCAGAGTTTGGTTTTTTTTTTTTTTCCCTCACAGACCCCGTGGCCCCCTGAGATGGCTTGATCCAGGAGCATTTGGAACATTAGGAGTTGGAGGTGGATTTGCACTTGGTGCTAAACTATGCAGACCAGAGTCTGATGTCTGGATCATCTATGGAGATGGTTCTCTTGGATACAGTATTATGGAGTTTGACACTTACACCAGGCATAAGGTAAGTGTAGCAATAATACAGTGCAATATTATTCAGTACAATTTTAGAGACAGAGCTGCAGCTTTTGCTACATTGCTTTTGTGACTACATGAAAGTTGTGACAGCACTTAGCAGTAGATAGCAGAAGTTACGGGCCTGAATCCCTCATTTCCCTGGTGGAAAGAAGAGAAATAAGTAATAACAACGAAATATCCAGGAGCCTCAGTGTTTATATGGTCCATTCTGCTCTTAAGAGTCAACAAGTAAATGGGTCAAGACACTTCATTTTTTGAGATATATTTAGTAAAAAGTCTTCATTTTACCCTCCAACTCAGATGATAAACCTGATGGTAATTGCATCATTCTTCATCCCTCTCGCACATTCATTTTATCTAAGAACAAGAATTATAATTTCTAGAACGTTTTAGGGTGTGTCAGTTCAAAAATAGTTTCATGCTTCACTCTTCAGATAATCTTGCCCTGAGATATTGTTTGCTGTTTTGTCTTCTCGTGCTTTTGCTTTATTAGTTCGGTTGACACTCCCAAGTACCATGATTGGCAACGTGATTGAAGTACATATATAATGTCTAATGTCCATGTTATAGCAAGCATTTTTTTATCACTGTAATGTAGGGACAGACATAGGATGAGTCTGTGACCATGTTTGGACAACTTTTAAAATAAACAAGGTTTTGTTGTTTCACCCTCGCCTCAGTATGTTTGCCATAAGCAGTTTGTACATTTTCTGTAGAGCTAATTTCATGTATATCTTACTGCCATGTTCTCAATCTGTTATGCGTTTTCATCAGGTACCAGTCCTGGCCCTTGTCGGTAATGATGCTAGCTGGATGCAGATTTCCAGAGAACAAGTTCCCATGTTTGGTTCCAATGTGGCTTGTAAACTAGAGGTTTGTATTGTAATTTATTAACATGCCTTAGTACACTGTTTAAGTTTGTTGATTGAATTATTTTTTACTGTTGACAAATTTACATTCATATGTCATGATTTTATTGTATGCAGATGTTTGTGCCCATTCACATGACCATTTGATGTGTATCCGTCATGCAGATGAAGGATAGTCTTTATGTTCAGGTTGTAGCAAGAAGATTGTTCCTGATAGGAGTGTCATGGAAGGCTACAAGCATGAATGATTTAAATTTCACATTTGCTTTGCACTGACCTGTAATGTGGTAGAGATTGAAGTTGATTTTCTTTCTTTTTAGATGATGCTGTCCCTTCCAGTCAGCCCCACCCCCCTCACCCCCTCCTCCTTTTTTCCTTTTTTTTCCCCTACTTGGCAGAGTAAACATAGCCTGCTTCAAGTCAACTTTTTTATACCAGTTTCCTGTTTCTTTTTTTTTTTCATTTACAGTTCTGTGAGTATGAGACTTCAGTTGAAGGCTTAGGAGCAAAAGGTTTGCGGCTGGACAGAACCAATGAGGATGAGATGGAGAAAGTCTTGCACAAGGCTGTAGAGGAATATCGCAAAGGCAACAGTGTACTGATCAATGTGCTCATTGGGAAGACTGACTTCCGTGAAGGCAGCATATCTGTTTGAGCTGGGGAACTGAACAGTTTTGCATTCCATGACTTGTTTTGTTTTCTAAGCCTTTAAGAGAGATGATATTGCAGGATTTCTTGGTAAGAGAGAAATTAGGTGAAAATGAGACATTTTTGCTACTCTAAGTCTCTTTTATTCTTTGCTTACATATTGTTCTATTTTCCTCAAGTAATTTGATGATGGTAGGTGAAGCTTGTGGCAATTGGTGTGTATCCTGAAACTTGACAGAGCTTAGCTACCATACAGATTTTTTTTTTTTTTTCACCATACAGTGATGCCCTGTGATTCCATAATATAGTTAAATAATCCAAACGTGTCTCATGTGAAAACAGAACAGAATGCTAACTTCTGTGACAACTTGAATCTTTATTAATTTTAGGCTTCTGCTTCAGCAACATCTCTTTGCTCATATTAATTCACAAGTTATGGGAGGTTACAGTTATTGAAATGTTTGCATCTGAAAACTTGTCACAGTTTTTGACTTGTTCAGAGACTTTTTTTTCTTCAAAAGTTAAAAGAAACAAAAAGAGAACCTGGATCAAGTAAATCCACAGAATTGTTCATATGGCCAATGGTGCAAAGTTTCTGTTAAATCTTGTTAATGCTCATTATATCTCTGTGACCAAACTGCTGGAAAAACAAGCTTTGTGTAGCGTTTGGAAGTACAGACGCATCTCAAGAACACAATCATGGCTCAGAGCATTTCCTAACACCCTAGTTGATTGTTCCCGACATAAAACAGTCTGGCAAACACGTTCATTTCTCAGTTTGCCCCGCAGTAGTTTTGGCCGTAAAGGTGGGGGGGGTAGAAAATTATCATGGCATATTTGCCAGGTAAGTTAGATTATAATCTTTCACTCGTGGATTCTAAAGACAGTGCTTAAGGATGAAGGGGAAAGTATTTTGTATGGCTATGTGTTGGTAATAATGGTATTGATATTCAGTTAATAATCATGGCATTTGTTGTGATGCCAATGGAGGTGATAAATCCTGTTTACTGATTACAGGACCAATGTGTGTTTATACATTTTATTCTTACTTTATCACTATGAGATTCACGTTAAAGCTTGTCAACAGTGCCAATTTTCATTTATGGAAGTTATGCTTTAAAAGAAAGTAAACTCGTGCTATAGACAGATTCTTTTTTTGTTTGTCTTGTACAGAATACACTGCACTTACACTTGCATAATTATAGCAGCCTTTCATCCCCTCAGCACTGAAGAGTTAATTTCTCGGTAATTTAAATTACCCCCTTTAGTTGTTACCCTGAAGGCTTTTAACCTATGAAACATTATTAGTTAATTTGCTTGTTTTACTGCAAGGTAACTCACAAAGTTACAAGCTTGTTTGTTTGCAACTTAATGAAAAGGGAGAACTTGGATAGAGAAAGGTATGTCAAAGCAAAAGGATGTATCTCATAAGGTAGTTTATATATCTGAAATTGTAACAAAATAACTGATATGGTTTTCATGTCATTTTCATTACACTGGGTTGAAAGGTTAAACAAGGTCTAGAAGAGAGTCTGGTCTAGTGTATTTTGATGCATATGGGATCAAAGGGAATTGTCTCTGAAAGTGAGTTTTACAGTAGTCAGTCACCAGTAAACAAAAACTTACAAAATTACCAATTTGCATAAACTTTGTGGAAAGGCTGGATCCACTCTGGAATTGAAATTACTGTATTATATGTGTTGATGTGCATCAGATTAAAATACAGCTCAAAGATGTAAATCAGATTAACATACAGCACAAATATAATGGCATAACTGCATATAACATCCAGACTGCAACATAAAGTTGCACACAAGGAAAGATTTAGCCTTCTTAGGACTAGAATTGATTGTATTTTGGTGCCTATCAGGTTAAAACAATATGTTAATTGACGTTAATGCAAGTAGCATAACATAATATTATAATATTCACATAATTAACATTAAACAACTTAAATGTTTTTACTATTAATATAATACAAGGGTCACCTGTTAATTATCGGGACTCGTTGACTTCCCGCTGCGCTAGAGTGTTGAAAATTTCACACCACAATATTGCACCTTTTATCGGGAAAATGCGGAAATTTTATAGTACTGCTCCCATTGAAACCGGAAATATCGCGAATTAAGTTATCTAAACTGAGCTACAGGTGCGTCAGCAGAAGACGCAAAATGAATCTCGAAAAGCGTGATTTCCGAGCTATGATTTTCTGTGATTTCAAGTTCAGGTTGTCTGCAACTGAGTGTCATGACAAATTAACATCTGTTTTCAACACATCTGCTTCTTCCAAGACTACAGTTTGTAGGTGGTATCAAGAATATAAATTTGGAAGAGAGAGCTTGAAAGATGATGACCATCCCGGTCGTCCTGTTTCAACAGTAACAGAAGAGCAAGTTAGTGCTGTTCGCACTCTTGTTGAAGCTGACCCAAGAATTACATATGTTGCGATAGAGGAGATGTTGGGCATTTCATCGACTAGCGTCTTTACAATTTTACACCAATATCTTCGCCTAAGAAAGGTTTGTGCCAGATGGGTCCCTCATTATCTCACAGTCGATCAAATGAAATGGCGTGTAGATTACTGCACAGAAATGCTTCATAAATTCAACAAAGGCACATCAAAAGAGGTCTATAACATCATCACTAGTGACGAAACATGGATCTATCAGTATGACCCAGAAACGAAACAGCAATCCAGTTGCTGGGTCGCTGAAGGACAACCACCACCTCAGAAATTACGTTGTGAGCGCAGCACCAAAAAGCAAATGGCCGCTGTGTTCTTTGGCTTGGCTGGCCACATCGGAACGATCCTACTTGAAAATCAGAAATCTGTTACTTCTGATTGGTATGTCACCAAGTGCATTCCCAGAATTCTCGAACTGTGGAAAAACCGACACCCAAGAACACCAATACAGCACGTCTTGTGGCATCACGAGAATGCGACAGCGCATACCGCAGCAAAAACAACTGCATATTTCATGGACAAAAAGGTGAAAATTATGCCTCATCCACCATATTCACCTGATCTGGCACCCTGTGACTTCTTTTTGTTTCCACTGATCAAATTTCAACTTAAAGGACGCATGTTTGAAGATATTGAAGAAGCTGTGGCTGCCTTTCAAAACATAACTTTGACCTTGACCCCTGATCAGTGGCGCAACGGCTTTTTCCAATGGTTCAGAAGAATGGAACTTTGTGTGCAGCATGGAGGAAAGGACTTTGAAAAGTTGTGAAAATTTCGTGCAGATATCATGTCTAGAAATAGGTGAGTCCCGATANTGTGCCTGTTTTTGCTAGTTGTTGTCCCACTACAGGTCCCTCTTCTCCATTACAGTGTTGTCTCTATGGAGGTTTGCACTGTATTGAGTTCTCTTCTGTTTCATGAATGAAACCCATAATATTCTTGTGAGTTTGAATTAACAGTGTGTTTTGCTTTATTACCGTCCATGTGAATTTGTTAAGTGTCTTGCTATATTGATTTTTCTACACATAGCAACACAGTACCAGGTTGCATCTGTGACATCTGATTTAATTGGTGTAAGTCACTGTGTGTCATGGTACTAGTCTTGTTGCAAAAGCCATCAGTTTTTGTAAAACAAAGAGTTATTTCATTGTTAAAAGATTATACATTTCTGATATGAACAGTGTTTTTTCTATTAATGTACATTTCTGATATGAACAGTGTTGTTTTTTTTTAATTAATACACATTCACTGACATATATGACTTTGTTATCTGATTTCATTGTTGTGTCTGCATGTGATGTCATGAGTATGTAAGCAATGCACTCTTGTTACTCTTCCCAAAAAGAAGTTGTGAAGAATATTTGAAAACTCAAAGGCCGTAGAAAATGAAAGGAAGTCGTGCATCTGTGCATACAAGAGAGCAACCATACTGTGCTTTCATGCCCATTCCTTGCCTTTCTTTGCATTCCTCAATGCAGTTCACTTTATACTTATTCTCCTCACAAGACAGAGAAGTCTTCTACTTGAGGGTTGCTTGTAGGGAGAAGTGGGTGCAGAGTGCCTTGCCAAGCTTTTGTTACTCCTCAAGCTGCATGTTTGAGTACTGGCTATCCCTCCCTTCCTCCCGCTCCTTTGCTCGATCTTGACAGACTGGCCACCAGCCTTGCAAGGCAGAATCCCTTCCTCCTACTCTTTCTCCTTTTTTTAACTAGTTAGATTATAGATCACTGGCCAGTAGCATTACAAGGCAAAATGCGTTAACCACTTTTGACATGTAGTTTATAAAATCAGGATGCCGGGGTAATAATGTGATGTTGGTTGAGTGGGCATTGACCTGGATATGAGTCACATAAACCTTATTACTATTATTGATCATTATTTCTTTGCTGAGCAAGTGCCATGACTCCTAGTAACACTCATTAGAAAGTGACTGTCATTTGCCCTATACACTCCTTGTGAGTAAGCATAGGTTACTAGCCTCACTAGGTCTTTCCAGCTCTATGAACCAATACACTACAGAGCTGATTTACTGAGGCTATTTTCTTCCATGCAGATAAAATATCATTGGAAGAGTTTAAGTCAGATTAAAACTTAGCATGTCAACACTTGAAGCATTGCATAATTATAATGGTTATAATTATTGAAAGTTAAGGAGTATATATCTGATTAGGTTATTCACTTTAGCTTAACTTTCATGGAATTTAGACACATCAGTGAAAATCACAGCAAACGGAAGCAACTGCTATTCGCCATCATGCATAAATTGTTTAATTAATAGATATTAATGTTTATTAACTGGAAAGACTAAAAACAAAATTGCTGATATATGATATTCCATGGGTTATGTTGCTTTGAGGGGAAGAGTGGAAATCTCCATGTAATAAAAAGTTTTGTATGAAAAAGAAATTCCATGTAACATGTTTAAGATCTTTCATTTCATATTTTTGGCTTTCCAGAATGGAACAATCCAAAAGACAGCTCAAGTGATTGTTTTATACAGAACAACAGTCAGGCCTGAAGGCTTTGGGTAGTAGACATTTATGCCCTTGGCACATCCAGATAAAGTTATGTGTTCTCTATACAAAATTTCTGTCCCCACAGGAATTTGCGCCAAAAACCCCCAAAATTTGCGCCAGAAAAGGCAAAATTTGCATGCAGATAGTACTGAAATTTGCAAGAAAATTTGCAAAATGTTTGATAATTTGCGCCAAAAATGTGTAAAATTTGCACCTGTCTATAGGTGTAAAATATGTTTAGATCTATTTTCGGACAACACCAAAGTGAATTAAACAACACATGATAATCTCACAATATACAT
>JAWQUT010000065.1:628438-647867 GCA_033807755.1 Ellobium chinense | reverse complement strand
CACCCCTCCCTCCCGCATGGCCAATTTCATGATTTGTTAAGGACTATTTAAAATTTCATACCAAAATGCCAAGTCCTGTTGGCATCTTCATACCTGTAGACTTTCTTCGATAAGAAAGAAATCAACCCTACAGTGTGCAATACAGTTGAAATGCAGCGAATTTCTTTTTGTTAAACGCGAAATCCAATAACGTATTGATTCATTATTGATTTAGGTTTACTTCAGACTGGAAATCGATTGTTGTATGTTGGAGCCATGCATCGCCCTAGGCTCGAGACGCTGCACCGTGATTTTGTCTACCTTTTCTACAGTTATGCAGCAAGGCTTTTGTTACACATCCGGGTGTATGCATAGGCTGCGGCATGAAAATATGGCAGTGTTATAGCCTTGTTTTAACAAGTTCGCTCTAGAAATTTGAGTGAGCACAAGTCAGTCGTGGTCGATATTCTTTCTTGCTGAGATCTGAGGTCCTCGAAGGTAATTAATATATGACCGTCTTTGTTGCTGTTGTTTAAATCTCTGGTATAAATCCAGTCTATATTCATTCAACAAGGTTTACCATCATACTTGCTCGATCTTTCTTGCCAGCAAACTCAGTAGCAGGAATCCATTCATATATCATCATATAATATATATCTTGTGGCCTGATGCCGATCTTGGTAAAGGAAACAAAACAAGTTTTCAACTTCTATACGCACATACATGCAAGGTTGGCATCGGGTTAACAGAACGCGAAATGAGTTACCCCTAGCGCAAACAGAGCCCTGTCGCAACAATCTGCCTTTACTCTAAGACATACAATTAATCTTTTTTTTATTGTCAGTGCGGAACAAAATGCGTGCGATGGTAAGCCAACAGAATTAACTTAAATCCACTCATTCATAACGCGCCGCGGCGCTCATTTATAACAAAGCGGCGCTCAAAGATGACATGCTATCATGCCATACTATCATACCGCAACCTATGCACACTGACAGTTTTTGTGCTTCTTGGCATGTCTGACCCATGGCGCTCATGTTTCCTCTGTGGATATAAACATACAGCAGGACCATCAGAGATCCAGCTCTGTAGCCATATACTGTACCAGTATGGGTGTACTATACTGTACAGAAGCAGCGCTGGCCTCGCTTATGATCGAGGCTGGACGAGTGAGGTGATACATATGAAATTTAACAGGGTATGCCCTAAAACAGCAAGAGGCGGGGATAAAATAGGCAGCAAAAGATGCAGAGCAGAGAGTGAAAGAAAGAACGTAGTGAGATTCCTGGGAACCTATGAGCAAAATGACGATGTATGTACAGATGTTCGGCTCTTCGTCTTAGGGCGAAGATATACTAAGTCCGGTTTGAAGACAACAAATGAAGGAGCATGCCCTAATTACAAATAAAATAGAGGAGATGACGGACAATAAGGTATACTAACGCCAGCTTGCAGACATCTGTCCGAGGACAGCCAGATTGAAGTGTCGCACGTTGCATTCTATCCTTCAAGACGGACGACCCGACGACCGGAAATGACTAATAGCTGTAGGCGGGACATAAAATCGCAAAATCTAAAATGTCAAAATATACATTAAATCCTAATTTTAAGGCTAGATTTGATTCCAGCGCACTCGAAAACCCCCGGGTGCGAAGGATTTGTGATTTTCAGCTTATTTTTAGAAGAAATTTTTTTTTTTTTACATACACACGAGTTTTTTGTTTTTTTTACACACACACACTAAAAAATTTTCCCCATGTGTAGGTTACTGTCATTGTTGCAATAAGGTGTGTCTTCATTCCAACTCTTTCGTGAACATTGCAAAGTTCTGTTCTGCTTTTTTTAATTTTTCTGAAAAGTTAATAATTTTTATTGCGCACATTTATCTAAAACAATGGCTTTGTTTCCACCATCAAAAGAAGTGATGATATTCGCCACACTTGCTCCTTANTCTCAGATAGGTTAGCTATGATATTATGATGTCATCAAGTCTTACTCTCCTCTAAATCCTTGATACAGTTGCAAAGATATAACGCAATGCTTCCGGAATTATGCAATATGTACACCTATTCTCAATCGCGCCAGGATTAGGTAGTAAGTCTTGCCCCACCCACCCCCAACCCCCTTTCCACCACTTCCCCTAGTTCGTAAACACTAAACCTGGTCATTACAGCGTCCACTAGACCCCTACAATTACATGTGAAGTGTACTATGAAGAGACTGACATATATATTGGATATATAATGTGGACTGGTGTGTATTGAAACGCCATTTTTGTATTTCAGATTTTCCCCTCATATTCTCACTTGACTTTCCTTCGTTATGCCCGTGAGTCAGCAGTGCGCACTTTTCTTGGTTTACTTAATCCAGTATGGTTTTGCCGGACGATTGCAAGGTTGGTTGTTATATCTGTGTGTATCAAAGTATCTAATCTAGATCTAGACTTGATCCAGACTAGGAACTCTCCAAAAGCTTTGTCTGAACAAGAATATTAAATTACTTTTCTCCACACACACCCTAGTCCACCCCACCTTTCCAACCTACCCCTTATTTGTTCTTGTCTTAAGTTTTCTCCCCAATCTCCTCAAACCCTACCAGTAGTCTGTTACACATCTTGTTGCTTCTGAAGAGTCCCGGAATTTTGCAGAAAAATAATCCGATGCATAAAATTAACTGATGACCGACTCTTTCACTAGCAAAGTTGGATTTGTTCGTCACTACACCGGAAGAAACCTCGGGTTACTTTCGGCAATTTGCGCATAGCAGCCGAACAGTTTACATCATGGCGGCCAAAGGTGTTGACATGTTTAAACTGGGACTGTGCTTGTGTGCACTAAATGGTTTGCTGCAGACTTCTTATGCCCAGTCCAACACAACTACAATAGGTCCAGTTACCACGGACAATGTAACCGACATCGGCAACACAACTACTACACCAACGACAACGACAACAACTACACCTACTACAACCACTACAACCACCATAGTGCCATCAATCCCGGGAACAGAGATACCAGCTAATACAGGTTGCAAAGCTTTAATGTGTTTTCATGTTTTTGATAGAAGGGTTTCCATATATGTTTCATACAAGTTACAGAGAATTGCATACAAAGGAAAGTTGCTTCTTTTATGTATGTTTACTGTAGAGAGAATTCTGATTTATGAATTACAAACATTACAGGTCTTCTGACTCTGCGCATACAATACTATAAAGAGAAACAGGTGGGTAATATGGAGAATTGCACTCGTGGGTAAAGCTTTTTTACATCCAGTAAGATAGACCCGACAAGGCACATGACCAGGAAGCTAAGTTATCAAAAACATGTGGGTCAGAGTAAGTGAATAACACTAGCTGAAAGAATATTGTTCCACATTAGAATTTAGGGCCTTCTCTAATGACAGTATCGATTCCATGACTTGTCTACGACTGAATGAACTTTATCAACAATGCTGTCGTTAGAGATAGCCGAAGTTAGATTGTGTGCAAGTTTTGCAACTGGAATGCTAGCTGTTAATGGTAAATATTTATCCTTGAGTTTAGTCTCTTAGCACTATCTATAGTATTTTCACTATAAGATGCTCTGAAACCCTCTGATAAAATCCACAACAGTTCATCATTACAAGCAAAGTAAGGACGAGAGAAATAAAAATGTAAATTTAATGCATTAATTAATATCAATGTTATTATTGAATGAAGTAGAATGCCACCTTCTGCTTCAGCATTTTTAGCAAAGGCATTGTTAAAAAGATAATTTGGTTTGCAAAGTGTGAGCAAATTTCAGAGTCTAAATTAATATATAAAGGTAATGAATGAGATAGTGCATCATTATTAAATATATTTGTTGACATACATAAGGGTACACTTTAATGATTGTATGTAAACAAATCTATTGGTGATAACCCAACATTTTTGTTTAACCTTCCTTAGTCAGCAAATGCCATGTGTGTGTCGCCAGAACTTTGGGGAGAGGAATATTATTTGTAAGTGACACCCAGTGCATGGGGATGGAAGAATTGTAATGAAATTTGAAATGAAGCATGGGAGAGGTGCAAAAGAAATGGTAGTGACAGAGAGCATGTTTAGATGAAAAGGGCTAATGGTCACACCATGGGACTAATTGTGATTGTGTGAGTGGTTATAAAGGAGAGGGCAGAGTTTACTCATTTCAGTACTTCAGTGCCTCCTCATTTTATTGCTTTCAGATGTGGGTAAATGCCCATGTGACGTAACAGGAAATGCTTGTGATGTGAATTGCTGTTGTGATCCAGACTGTTCTGAAGATGACAGACAAGTTTTCTCTGAGTGTCTGCCAAGGCCATACATGTAAGTTAAGTCAATTGCCTTTCTGGTAGGATGTAAGATGCATTAACTTGTTAATGGAAACTGGAATAAATTGTGAAAGCAGACTGACTTGTAACAGGTTATCAGCTTGAAGACAGAGGAATAGGTTGCAGCAAAGTTAGGTTTTGGTACTTTTAGCTTGTCTTAGTAATAACAGCAATAAGGTTTATAATTCTTATTTCAGGCTAGTGCCCACGCACACAACTTTACATCTGGATAGACCACATGGCATGTTTAGTTTCAACAATAGTAGTGGATTGAATGCCTTCCCAGAATTTCTTCCCATCAAATGAACTTGCATCATCTCATAGAGTAGTGCATTGCACCTATGCTTTTATGAAATTATTGTTTGAGCTTACTCAATGGAATGATGGAAAGTGCAAGTGCTTGTTTCAGTTTGATAAAAAAAAAATATATAGGATATCTTCAGTGAAAGATAAAGAAAATCTTGTTAAAAGTATTTTACATTATTAGACTTTACTAATTTTCATTTCCTCAGGCTAGATGATAAACTGTGCTTTGATCGGGAGATATTCTTATATGAAAATGGGCCCGCAAGATCTGGCGAGTCTGGAGGGCTCTTCTGCATCTATTTTGACAATGGTGAGTGTTCCACTCCTGCAGTTGAATTGGTTAAGATATACAAGATAGACATGTTCAACAATTTTAGACAAAGAAAGTATTTATGATAATTCATGATATTTCAATGTTACAGTGTCTGGAAGTTCATGTTCTGAAGGAAATAAATTTTGCAGGTTTATGATTAACCTTTCTTTTTACACACAGATTCTTTATTTTTATTTCACCCTATTTTAAGTATGAAAGGTGTTATTTTAAAAAAAAATGAACATACAATTATCTTATCAACTTACAATCCACAATTTACTACTTATTATTACAGAAGAAGAACGTAATTACTACATCAACCCATCATTAGTGAGAACAGAAGAGGAATTCTTAAGATATTCAGCCAAGTACAGGATCTTCTCATTCCAGAGCACAGCACCTGTTCCCATTACTGCAGAATTCAGCCCATTTTACAGGGTATGCAATTCAGGCAACTATGTTGTTCTCATCTGTTGGGAATGTTTATAGTCCTTTTATCCTTAGTTTGCTTTGTCTTATTACACTGGAATTGTATATAACCTTGTTAACTGATATACAAGACATCAGTTGGTGAGCAAGGAAATTTGACGTGATTCATAGCTAATGGTATTTAACACACATCTTGTTAGACCTGCTGAATAATCATTCAAGGTCCTATGCACCAATTTCAGCCTGACAAGCAGTTACTTTCACACATGCATGAATATACAAAGGGGTCACTTTGTTATTTACTGATATTTCTGTATAGTAAATTAAAAACATAGAATTGAACTAATAGGGTTATTGTGGGAGCACAGGATGACATAAAATTAATGGTCATGTATAGTCTTTTATGATAAGGAATAAATGGTGTCAAATGATTCCAAAGTCAGATTATGGTTGGAAATTAGATTTTCAGGAAGAAGGGCAAAGTCATTAGAAGTCTGCCTGTGCAGTTCATGCGTAAAACTCAGAATGGAAATATTGAAATAAAAACAGTAATGAACATGTATTTCATGTGCTTGAAACCAGCAAAAAAGACAAGCTGCCACTGACTCCGGCACAGTTTAGCAATGCATGTCTCTTTTCCTTTTCACCAGTTTTGATAAGGTTAGCTGATTGATTTTGCTTAGGGGCAAGAAATATTTAACAAGAAGAAGATGTACAGTGAAACTCGGTTGTAACGAGATTCAATGTTCTGATAAAAATCTCTCGTTATTTCCGACGTCTCGCTATTCCAGTAAGGAGTGTAAGCCACTGAAAAGGGGAAATAACAATGTGAAGAATAGGCCTATAAACGTTTTTGCAAGGCTACTTCGTATTTTACTGGGACAGCCAATGTTCGATGAAGTTTTTGTTGTTCGTTTGGGGAGGGGTGGGGGAGGAAAGAGAACTAGGCCTACTTTTTTTGGGTGGGNTTTTTTTTGGGCAGGGAAAGGGAGGGTGGGGGAGGAGTGGGTTGGGGGAGGGAGAGGGCAAAGAAGAAAAAGAGCAATGTTTTTTTTTTTATCTGTGGGTTGTTTTGGGGGAGAGAGTAGACCGCTTTTTTCCTTGAGGGGAAGGGCTTTACTTATCATCTTTTTGGTTTTCAACGACTGTGAACAGACTGACCGGGTGGATATCGATACGGCAAGTGTAGGATCGTGTCGTGGTCACATGGTGAGCAGGCCTCGTGTGTATCGCGCAGCATGTGTGTAGGCTAGTACGGCCAGTGTAGCCTAGGCTGACAAAGCAAGCGTGCTAAGTGAGGGACCGGTCACGATGCACACTGCGGCTTGTTGACAGTGACCGACGGTGTATGTCTGGCGAAGTTACACTTACAGTATAGGGCTGTACTGAAGCCAGTAGGTTATCACAATCGGCCATGTCCACTCAAAAATTCTCTCGCCATTACCGGGGTTTTGATTATTAGCGGTCGCTATTACAGTAGTTTTTTATATAGTTTACATAGCAGGAAAAACGGGGATTTAAAATTTTCTCGCTATTGCCAAGTTGTCGTTGTTACCGATGCCGTTAAACATGATGATCCACTGCATCATGTTTGCTCATGTTGATATCTTTTCTTGTTGATTCATTTCTCAGAGTGGAGACCCCATCTTCATCGTGTTTCCAAACCAAGCATTCAGTTACCTGGGCTTGCCAACAGCGATGTCCTCCACCTCTGCCTGTACTGACAGCAATCCAGCAAGTAAGGGATTAGTGGCTGAGAAATGCTGTGGTACAGTGTTAGTGCAGGTTTTTGAAAGTCTTTAAAAGCCCGTGATCATGGAAAGTGTGTATTAAGACATTAAACCGTACACTGCTCATACAGTTTGGTCCATTCTGCATGCTTGAAAATTTTTGATTAAATCATGGCCATCCAGTGATAATTTTCACAGTCTTCTTACATTTACTCTTAGAATAAATGAAACAGTTGATGGATATACATCATATGTCCACAGTGTATTTTGGTGCTCAGATTTTGGATTTAACTGTTCATCCATACTGCAGTTAAAGGGTCAAACAGTCGTTATAATTTAACATTTAATCATCAGGTCATAAACAGTCCTCCGAGAATTTTAAAAATTAAGAACTTGGGAACAGACGTAAAAATTTGTTGTCACAGATAAATATTATTACAGAAATTTAATATTGTAATTTTTCAACCTAAGGTTTTCTTTAGACATAATATTATTTTCATAAACAGTCTTATGAAGGATTGCCATGCCATCATCATGTATCATTAACATTCTGTCTTCGCCACATGGGTATAAATATTAAAATGAATGAAATGACTGCCTTTGAGATTCCCTGTATTTTTTAACTATTTTGAAACATCATTAAGTTTTAATTTGAAATTTGTTTATGACCTCTGTCACAGTGATAATTGGATGGTCTGAAGTGTGTGTCAGGCTTGGGCTTAGTTTGATGCAAAATGTTTGAGCTTTTGAACCAAATGCGTGACCTCCCTTTTGATTTCATAAGAGCCATGTGTCACATTTTTGACATTTCAGGCAACTGATACAGTGAATGCTCAGCAAATGCTCATACTCTGTCAACACTTCTGAAACTCTAGAAAGTTACTTTCCTTCATGTGAAAATTCTTAGGGAAGGTGGGAAAGTTAACTATTCCATCCTATTTTCCAAATCTAGCAACATTGAATTGGATGCACGGATGTAAATTTCTTTCATATTTGGTTGTATGCTGTCGTTTGGTTCTGTGTAATATTTAGTCTTTGGCTTATTTTGCAATAATAATATTGAAACGTGCAAGGCAGGGTTTTATTAGGAGGAGTTCCAATTCCACAGGTTATCTGATTGATCAGTCCAACAAATGTGCCAGGAGTTTTACCAACCTTGCTACAGACTGTACCACAAGTGCTGCGCTGAAAGCATCCACTTTTTACCAGGACTTCCGCATTGTTAAGGTTAGTTATCAAGAATGAGAGAGAGTCTAAGAAAGTCCTAGATGTATTTGTAATGAGTTTCTAGCTTCATCTGTGTACCATCAGGAATTAGAAACATGAAAAGGTGACCTCTTGAAATAGGGTTAACTACGTCATGTTAGTATCACTGTTAGTATTTGTTATAAACAGTTGACAGAAACCACATAAATTGGAATGGAAGCTGACCGCAGAATAAAGTTGGCAATTTTCTGGCTGCCAGTGTGACATTTAAGTCTTGACTGACACTTGCTCTTCACTTTTGGAAACACTTTATATAGAGTTTTGAAATCTATGTAGGCAGAGCACAAATGTATTTTGATATCCTGGTGCATGAAATAACAATTTGAATATGCAGTAATAGGGAGTTGGCAACATAATGACTGGTACATATATATATATATATATGAGACTTCCACCAGTTTCCTGCCAGACTTTAAAGAAAAATGAGTTTGGTTTTGTGCACATGCTCATATAACAAGCCCACACTTCAGGGGCCTTTAGAGCTTACTCCTACTTCTCTGTATAAAAACTTGTGATCAGCCTCTTGATGAATGGCGAGCAACCTTGCATGTGCAGAGCATGTAAACAAACCACCATGTGAGCAAGAATCATTTTGTTTTGTCAGGTGAAGAAATTGAAAATACCTAATTGTGATTAAGTCTAGACAGTTTCCAGTTTTATGACATCACATTTTACAAATACATTTACTTGGTGGGAATTAATTTCGTAAGCTGCAGACATATTGCTCTCATTATGTTTGAGATGTTGTGTAAAGTTCTATTACTCTTTGCATAGCTTTAGTGATTTTGGATGGTTTGTTAATTATGTCAGTTATGTCATTATTGTAACGTAAACAATAACTCTCATTTTTTTTCCTCCCTGCTTCTCCCAGGATCCATTCCTGTTGCAAGCATTTAACTCAACAACAACTGTGGATGATCCTACTCTAGGTCTGTTTGTTGTGTTAATACCATCTACCATCTGAACTCTTGAATTCTGAATTGATTGGCCCCTTATACACTTTAGTAGATAAGCTGGTCTGCCTGACTTCAACACACCTGAACAAACATATTCATGGGACACCATAAAATGTTCCATGTTAAATATATTTTATGAAATCTGCAAACTTATCTATAAGTCAGCTCTTACCTTAAAACTTTGAAAATGTTTTGGAATAGTGCTAGTTTCATAAAGCAGCTGTGTGATGAATGTAGTAGGATAGTGTACAGTGATGACAAAAAGAGATTTATTAGTGAGCCTTTTGTATCAGGATAACCAGTTTTTAATGCTCCTAATAGCTACAGCGCTGAAGTGTTATTCATCAATGCACAGGATTGACCTGGTTCCATAACAGATTTAAACTTATGCTGAAGCAAACAATAGGGCATCCCTCTTCTTCCCCCCCCTTTTCCTAACAAAAACAAAGAAAGAAAGAAAGAGGTACTTTTTATGGTGCATTCAGACTTGAAGCTCTCATAGCTTTCTGTGAAATGATACTTTAGTGGAACATGATGTCACTTTTCACATGTTTATTACTGACCTCAATTACCAGGTTCTGTGGACCTCACAACTGTAACCAACCTATACAATAACAGCTACACTGTTGCATTAGACCCAGTCAGTCCCCTACTGTGCATCATAGGGGGTGTGATTGGCCCTTGTCCATTCAATGACACTGCAGGAAAGCCTACCTACAATCCTGCAAGTTCCACCTGTGAAAATGCATTGGTTCAGGTTTGTATTTGTGTGAAGTTTGTTATGGTATCTTCTGTTAGGATAATTCAATAATTCTGTTTTAGGATGTTGTGAAGAGTGAAATGTGCCCAAACTGCATCTTGTATGTACTATATTGCTTATCAGCTCTGTCCTGGTATACATGATTATATCATGTTTCAGTTATCATGTTTCAGTGCTGTTGTAATCCATGATATGTTCAAACTGGATTGGGAAAATATAATATATAGACTGAGCATTCTTAAAGCAGTCACCTGTTTGGTGAGAAAAACATCCATGGACATGTCACTCACAGACACATGTATGTGTAATAGACTCTACTCGTTACCGCTCCATGCACAATAAAGAATGTGAGTAACTGAGGGTGCACAATAGTAACTGAGAACTGAGAGTGCACTTGAACAATTCATTCATAAGAAATGATACTGTTCTCTGAAAAAAAGATGTGATTAAATTGAGAGTGCAACTGTGCATTTTATGATTCAGTTTAGCAAACTCTATTTGCATGGCCAACTGCTGTCAGTGAGAGCAGGTCAAGATATGGTGACTTAATATGTCCATGGTTATATTTCTACCTGGTTTCTGTTTCTTGTTGATGGTAGTTTATTCCAGGACTACCCCGGCTCTTATACTGTGTCTGTTTGGGTGCACAGGTATGACTGTTATTTTGTCATCACCCTGCCTCTTATATGGACACACTTCTCGGATAAACGGGGAAAAGTATTGCTCAGCTTTAACAAAAATATATATATCTTTTGCAGGTTCACTACAGATTCACTACCAATGGTGTTTATGGTATCGACAATGCCTATGTTAGCTTTGTTTTCAGTGACCTCTCTACTACAAGTGTAACTCAGACCTTCTCTACTACCTTTAGCACTGTAAGTACAACTATACTACATGTAAAAGTATGTTTAAGTGTACAAATGTTTGAAATGAAAGTAAATTATATTTTGTANGGGCCAAATAAAAGTGATTGTAAATGGCTTCTAATATGCTGTAATAATTCAAATGGTAAAAGAGTATTTTCAAATGTCCGGTCTGTACATGCAGTTTGTATTGTACCATCATATTTGTCTCATGATATGAGGCTCATAGTTTGTGATACCCTTTTCAAATATAAATATAAGCCATAGGGGACATTGTTTACCGTTGTGTACTTGGAGAACCCGACCCTCCCTGCGATGAAGGACCACCTGTGATGTAGGGACACTTTTCTGATTTCCCTACAGTGTCCCTACATCACAGGTTTTACTGTATTGCTTATCAGCTCTGTCCTGGTATACATGATTATATCATGTTTCAGTTATTATGTTTCAGTGCTGTTGTAATCCATGATATGTTCAAACTGGATTGGGAAAATATAATATGTAGACTGAACATTCTTAAAGCAGTCACCTGTTTCGTGAGAAAAACATCCATGTACCAGAGCTGCCAACCTGTACGAAATTTTCGTATTTCATACGAAAATCTGACCTCAGTACGAAAATAAGAATCGTACTCTTAAAAATACGAAAATCGACTGTCAGTACGAAAAAGAATACCGTGAATGCCTTCCGCAACGAAGTCGGGCGCTTAAAGAGCTTTCTTGTATTGAAAATCATCAAAATGGGCTGTTTTAGTCATGAGTACAAGTACTCGAGTCTCACAATTAACGATTGAAAATCGTAGAGTACAGTACACTACTGGCATTCCGTTTTGCCGTAGAGTACACAGCAGTATCGATGCTTTCGCCGGCACCGTTTGGCGTATATGTTAGGCCTATTTGCCGGCCGCATACCAAAATTGCTAGATCCAGAAGAAGTTTAGTTGAAACTAGAAGTCTCTTACAAAGATACCAGTCATCACAGGAGGCTTTATGCTATTGTTCAACCCATCTCCAGATAACCTTGCAGCATTCGGGGCTTTACTTTGATGCCCGATGAATCCCGTCATGCGTACCACCGGTATACATTGCATTGTGCCATACCCAGAGTACCTACACATTACCTGTGTAGGCTGTTTCATTTGGTCTGTTGTGAGTGTATACTGTAGGCCCTCAGGGCATTAGATGACCTACATTTGGGATGAGCATAGTGTACTATAATAGTGTTGGCTTTAGGGCCAAGGTTAATGACCTTTACTGTACTACTAGCTCTAGTCTAGTAGGCCTGACAGAGCCGCTTTCAAAGCCCCAGTTTGGAAAGTTTAGGGCTAGCTCTAGACTAGATGGAGTTCTCTTTCCTGCTCTACCAGCAGATGGCATGCTTAAATCTGAGAGAGCAATTTAAGATATGAATGTGAGCATTTCACACTTGGGTACATTACTGCTATTAATGCAGTTCAAGGTCTCTGGTGACATCAAAATTTTAGCAGGATATAAATGATTTCATTTTCCTAGTGGGCATGCTAAAGAGCTACAGTCTGTCCTCTGATGGTCTTGAATTTCAAGCTTAGCAGCAATTATGTGATGAACAAGTTTCTTTTGTATAAATTTGTCTTACAAAATGAGGACGTTCTTGTGTTATTATTGCCAGTATCTTACATATCTTATCAGTTTTTGGTTTCTTTTTGTAATTTTAAAGGAAGGGTGATTTTTTTTTTTAGTTAAAAGCAAGAATTCACGTAATCAAAATAGCACTTAGATCACAGGAATATGAAAAGGATTTGGAAAGAGCTGTTGATAGTCAAGTATATTATTTTACCACAGTGAGTGACTCCCATTACCTCAGTTTAAAGCTGAAGAAAAGCTTTTTAGTGTGATACGAAAACAGTAGCTATCTACAAGCCTAAAAGTATGACTAAACAGCTAAAAGGAGACATTCATTTAAATTTCGCGAGATTATTTTTCTGCACCGGTGTGAGTATGAAAATCAGGGTCAGAATATGAATTTTTGATGCCTGGAATATGAAAATCCAGTTTTGGAGGTTGGCAGTTCTGCATGTACATGTCACTCACAGACACATGTATGTGTAATAGACTCTACTTGTTATCGCTTCATACACTATAAAGAATGTGAGTAACTGAGGGTGCACAGTAGTAACTGAGAACTGAGAGTGCACTTGAACAATTCATTCACAAGAAATGATACTATTCTCTAAAAAAAAGATGTGATTAAATTGAGAGTGCAACTGTGCATTTTATGATTCAGTTTAGCTAACTCTATTTGCATGGCCAACTGCTGTCAGTGAGAGCAGGTCAAGATATGGTGACGTAATATGTCCATGGTTATATTTCTACCTGGTTTCTATTTCTTGTTGATGGTAGTTTATTCCAGGACTACCCCGGCTCTTATACTATGTCTGTTTGGGTGCACAGGTATGACTGTTATTTTGTCATCACCTTGCCTCTTATATGGACACATTTCTCGGACAAACGTGGAAAGGTATTGCTCAGCTGTAACAAAAATGTATGTATCTTTTGCAGGTTCATTACAGATTCACTACCAATGGTGTTTATGGTATCGACAATGCCTATGTCAGCTTTGTTTTCAGTGACCTCTCTACTACAAGTGTAACTCAGACCTTCTCTACTACATTTAGCACTGTAAGTACAACTATACTACATGTAAAAGTATGTTTAAGTGTACAAATGTTTGAAATGAAAGTAAATTATATTTTGTAATGTTTGCAATATTCTTTACACTTTTTGCCATGGTTTGATGAAATTGTAAAGGTCATATAGATTGATTGTTTACAAGTATTTTATCATCTCTATGTGCAAGTTATAGGAAATGTTGTAATAGCATTAAGATAACTTTGCTACCATATATGAGCATGGCAAACTCACAGCTGGGAAAGAGGAAACAATGATTAAGGAAGCAAGGATCTAAAGGATTAATGTATGGAGACAGTCTTATATCATTACAAGTCCTGTACTTTGTTAAATGATTTTCAGGTCTCAGCAGCAAATGTTGAAAGAATAGAACGTAGTGGCAACCCAGGCTATGATGTGGGTCAGCCTATCTTAGCTGGAGTACTGAACATCACAACAGACGGAATTACCACTGAGTATCCTTTTTTCTTCGGATTTGGTTCTGAATTGATGTTGCTACTAAAGCATTTAGGGGATATTATGGAAAGAGGAGTAGATTTAAGCAGGCTTTGGGTGTGAAATCTTACTTAAGGGAGTATAGAATTTATGTATGGTTGTATCCTCTTGGTTGCACCTGACATGATACTGCCACCATGTTTGAGGTTCCACATGCATGAGGCTTTGTTTTTGAAACTTTACTTACACAAAATACTTTGGACTGACCAATTTTCATGTGCCTGAATTGTTTAGAATCCACCGTAGAATGTTAACCTACACATAGAGAGGAATATTTGTTTGAAGTAATGAGGACAAAGACAGCATATTGTCTTGAAAGGACTTCTTATATAATGGCAAGCAAAAACTTCACCATTAGAACCATTCCATTCTCACCTTGACTACAAACTCCAGGGAGAAAATCTTACTCACCCAAGAGAGAGGCCAGCAGTTTACCCTAGTGCGTCCATCTGTCAATGGGGACTGTCCAGCGGATGCAGGACAGGAGAGAGAATCCATACTGTTTGGTCAAGACATGCGTACAGGATGTTTCATACAGTAAGTTACAAGTTACATTAATAGTCATTTTGTGCAATAGTTGTAGACCTGTATCATTTAAGAATCATTTTTATTTGTTCGACTGCAGCTTATCTCTACAAGGTTCTACATTCTGGATATTTGCACAATAAATCATTGTGCCTGTAGCCTTTTTCCTATTTTTGTTATTGTACATCCTGCTTCCATTGCATTTGTGGTTTATCTCTTTATTTCTTATCACACACACCATCAAAGATATTCCCTTTTAGTGAACCATGTAGCTTAAAAATCAACCATGGCTAATGCCAGTTATAAGAGGGAATAATAGAGGCGGCTGCTGCTGATAAGAACAAAAACAGGCATGGCAGTCTTTGCTGCACTGTTCATGGCTACGGCAGTGACTTTGGTGACAGCATACCTTTCCCAAAATTTTTCTTTAGCTTGTGTTTTACAGTTCAGTATATCTTTCATCCTGTTTCAATGATTAATAGTTCAGTTTACCTTTTGCCAATTTCCTCTCTCGTCAGTTTGATTCCACATCTGTTGCTGACAAAGGCCAATATTTCTCCATCCTCTACTGTCATCTGAAACTTCTAACTAGCACACAGTGTCACTCTCACATCACATTTACCTTGGGTAATGATAGGATAGTAACAGTCTCTTTGCATGTTTGTCTGGCAAGCAGTACTGTTATTGTTAGTTTTGATGGAAGAGACTACATGAAAGAGCAACTGCTAATTACTACAGGTTGTATAATTTACAATTTGTCATGTTAATGCCTCTATACTATTATTCCAGAATCGCACCTGCAACGTCATCTGATGTTTGCCAGTACTTGCAAGAGGCAATCATCAATGCTATAGAGGGGTTCCCAGTTCCGTCTTTTGCGACCAGAAATAATCGTTATGTGGCCATGTTTGGCAACTCTGACATACGACGTACAGGAGACTGGGTGGGAGTACTCTTCAAAAACAGACCAGATCCACCCACGGTTTGTACTCTAATTTCTGGAAGTCTGGCAGATAAGCTTTTCCAGTCTCTCACTTTGCCAAAACCATGGCAGATCTCAGACTGCAAAATTTTAATACCTGCCGAGTCATTTATTTGTGAAATCGAGCCCTGTCGTGACATTGTAAAAGAAATGAAATGCACCAACTGTTTTGCACGAAAATTTAAATTTATGGACCTGCACATTATTTTCCTCTTGACACAAACATTTTTCTCTTTTTTTTCAACAAATACAATGTTGTAACATAGTAAGTCTTTTTGCAGTGTGTCCATGCCTAGTCAAGACTGCATCCACGACCATTTTTCATGAATGTAATAGTTTAGCAAGTAATGTGTTTTTTGTTTTCACAGACTACTGGCTCCTTATGCTTCCTGTCACTGGGGGCAAACATTCAGGTCCTGTATGCCAATGTTGGTTCCCTCCCCAATCCCCAGGCAAAGATCACTGGGGTTGCCTATGTTTATGATGCACCACAGGAAGTTCAGTATTTGGTAAGTTTATATAGCTCTCTTGTAGTAAATACATGGCAGGGTTTAAGGTCAGTGCAGTTTATCTGGGCTAGTTTGCAAATATAGTCACCTCTCACGGTTCTTTAATGAGTGTACCCCAAAGGTTACAGGGAATATATCTGCTCTGTTGTTTAGAGTTAAACCCTAGTTTATGTAACTTAACATTATTTGTTTGGAGTAAGTTTGCAGAGGATATTTCATTGCTTTGGTGCAGCAACGTGGTATGTGTTTGTATGTCGTCTGTCTTTGCATAGGACCAGCCACGTTTATATATGGCATATAGTCAGCCTGGCCAGTTATAAGCAAAGACAGTCAATATGCTATCTTTGTAACAGATGTCACTGAGGTGACAATTTGAAACTTGTCAACATTAAGTTTTCAAACACTGAGAGAATCTACTAGGATGATGAATTGAAAACATTTTGTTGCGCTAGATGTCACAAGTATGTGGTTGGAAAGGCAAGGTGCAAAGAAGAGGAGTTGAAAGGGTGTTTCATTTATCAGTGAATTCACTAGGAAGCCATTGTTGACCACTGTTGAGTGATGCCAGCTACTGTGATGGAAAGCAGTGTGTGAAATTTTGTGGTGAAGAAACATGTATTTTGAAATTAAATTTTCAGCAGATGATGTGCACAAGTTTGTACGGAAAATGGCCTGCATCAGAAAACAAGAGTGCACATCACGGTGATGCATTATAACCTAGAACTAATAATTAATGGATCCCCTTAAGACTCCTTTTGACCCTCAAGACTCCTTTTGACTGGCTGCAGGACAATCAGCATAATAAATGTAGCAAGTTTGATCATTCATGTTTACCTTAATTCAGCTTATGTCTCCTTCTGATACAGTGCACAGGTCACTTCTGCCAACCAGGCTCAGCAACAGTCAAACAGAAAATTGAAATTAGCAGCTCGGTGACATTCATTGATGTCTCCCAGCCACCAAAGGGTGTAGAGGGAGTCTACCCAACATTTGCTGTGCGCTTGCCATATGATTTCTTCTACCCATTCCTGACATCTTCCTCCAGAGAGTTGTCCATCAGCTGTCTGGGTTGGCTCACTTGCATTGTTAGTACATTGGTTTTGTTAGTACAGAGACAAAGCTTGTTATGAGATTAGTTTATTTTTCTCTTTTCATGAGCAAAAAGTGTTAGAAAATAATAATTTTTTATTGTTTTGTAGATTATATTGAACAAGATCTAGTTTTCAGAAAGTTTATGTCAACCATGTTCCTTTTGGTGTTGACAGAGCCAAATACAGTGGAATCCGCTTACTTGGGACATTGTTAATTGGACACTCCTTTTAACTGAGGCGATTCCTGAGAAACAAATTTTTTACAATTAAAGATGTAATTGAAATGAGGATGAATTCCTGCTTAATTGAGATGACTGGAAAAAGAATTTTCATTTCCATAACAGCCATACAATTGCTACAAAGAAGTATAAAAATTGTCAATATAATCCTCAGTCATATTGTTTGCTGTGTTCCGACACAGACCGAACATCAAAGTGTGAAAAGAAAACATGTGTCTGCCAGGGTGTTTGTTATGTCACTGAAACCTGCCACTTTCCATCACTTTGTTATTTGTGCAGTAATCAGGACAGTTTGTTGGAAAGAGCTGTCCCAGTTAGCAGGTTCCACTAATTACAGTTTTTGGCCATTATGAAAAGCATCAAGTTTGCACTCTGCCAGTGGAATTTTTTAATATAGCAACACATGGTTCCAGTTTCTTGCAACTGTTAAGGTTGAATGTATAAAAAAAAAATATGTGATAAGGCAAAAACTTGTCTGATGAGGAATAAATTTAAGGTTTAAACTTTGGCAAGGAAATGTATAGCATTGGCTTTAGGGAGCAGAAGGAGAAAGTAACATGAACCCCCGGTCTTCCACTTGCTGTCTGCAGATTTTTTACATCACTATTTTGAAAGGCTGTGTAGTGCTTTTTTTTTACCTTCGGTTAGTTAGTGGAACTCTGTCATTTCTAACCCCACCCAGGTCACAATATTGCTGGAGATTAACTGAGAAAGACTTCTCTATTCAGCTAGATCTCATCAAATAACTTGTAATGTGTGTGATTTCCTTCAAGAAAGTCCAGTTTTACAGAGTGGTTGTGACCTGTAGAGTCAAGCCTGTTTATGGGGATCACTTTATGTCTTTTTATGAAAGTGGTCACCTTATGCAGCTTGATTACATGGACCAAGATGAAAAAGAAATAAAAAATTCCCTCTGTTTCCAAGTTCACATGCATTCATTGTAGACTTTGGGGTCCTTTGGGGTATAGTAAAAAAGACACATCATATATTCAATTGGGACTTTCTTTAACTTTAGAGTTGACTGAAAAACCCTGAAGTGGCCTTTGCTGTGTTTTAGATGAGCCATGTGATGTCAAGTGTTTTTACTTGTCATATAATATTTTGGAAAAGGGGAAGGTAGTCACAGTGACCAATGATAGAGATATGGAGATTACAACACAGTGGTCCTAACATCCAGTTGCCTCAGTTAGTGTAGATCTATACTACCAATATAGTATTATTACTATATTGGTATAGAAGCAATTGCCAGACCAGGTTTGACTGTTGTTCAGAGGGGTGCGTGTTTTGTCATACTCATATTTTTATTTCATATGCAGCTTGATGGACACTGTGGTGCAGGGACAGGTGAATGAAAAGAGATGTTTTTGAATTTGTATGTAAGATTGCATTTTATGTAGAGTCACCAGCCCATTTGCGGCCACGAGCGAACTTCCCTTTATATTAGCTCCACTATCACACCTAGAACATTTTTTGTTGTCCGTACCTAGGACATGTGAAGATAACTGTGGATTGAAAGTGGCGAGAGGCACTCACTGTTGTTATTTATAAAATAATTAAAATGTTGTCAGGAAAAATGGCCAAGGTGCGGCCACCTGGCCGAGGTGCTGTCACTGGTAAGCCCTAAGTGCGGCCATCTCTCCTAGATGCGAACAAAAGCATGACCTAAATACGGCCGCATGTAAATGTACAGGAAAACAAGCCCACAGATGTACAAAATGGGAACAAATGAATACAGACAGTACAAAGACCTTTTCATAACTCAGAAATGAACCTTTATGCAACTTCAAAACCCGAAAATCGACTGTCAGTATGAAAAAGAATACCGTGAATGCCTTCAGCAATGAATCGGGCGCTTAAAGAGCTTTCTTGTACTGAAAATCATCTCGTACAGTACAGTATAGTATATATACTGGCATTTCGTTATGCCGTAGAGTACACAGCAATATCAATGCTGACGCGCGTTTCTTCTTAGTTTCGCTTTCGCCGGC
>JAWQUT010000065.1:611402-623336 GCA_033807755.1 Ellobium chinense | reverse complement strand
CTTTTTTCCTGGACATATTTAATGTATAAATGACCCCAATACAATTTAAGACCCTAACCATGGAGGAGGTGAAGACCGGATTCCTTCCACAACAATCCAAGTATGGTCTTAGAATAAAACCATATCAAACCATAAGCATCATCTTTTCATCAATTGCACTATGATTACTATGAGCCCTTTCATGCAAATACAAGCCAGTCATGTTGTTCTGATGTTTATATTTAAAATAAATCAGAAAATACAAAAACAATAATTGTTCTCATTACGAAAGAAAAATGTTATCTTTCATGGATTTATCTACACTCTGCTGTTGCTAGCAGATAAGTATATTACATTAACAACCCATTCCTAAGAGATCTCAAGACAGTTATATTCTTAAGCATGATAAAATGAAAAGACAGTCACGACAACTCATCACAAATGCATATCACTCATCTCTGTAAAGATGCACAATCACAAACTGACCAACACAGGGTTTAGGTTAAATTTATGTGGTGTCACTTCAACAATAGCATCTGTCAATAACAATCTTACTTTCGAAATACAAAGGATGACCTTTTAGCCTCATACGGTCTAATGGTGTTGTCTGAAGTACATAGGGAAACTTACAGGCCTTTAGGACTGATCTACATACATGTGCATCACACTCTCAGGAAAATAAGTATCATCATCATCATCAGTGCCTTTCACCCCTAGTAGGGTATAGGCCACATACAAGCGAATTCCATCTTTCCCTGTCTTGGGCCATCCTTCCAAGCTCGTTCCAAGTGAGCTTCATTTCTCGCATGACCCTTTCTGTGCATCGTTTCCATGTCTCCCGTGGCCTACCCCTGCCTCGTGTTCCTTGTAGGTTCCATTGCAGTGACTGCCTGGTGATGTTTCCACTAGGTTTTCTGAGGGTGTGTCCAATCCAGCGCCATTTACGGAGTCGAATTTCTACCTCTATTTCCTTTTGTCCTGTTCTTGCCCATAGCTCTTCGTTTCGTATCTTGTCTTGCTACTTCGTTTTTAGAATACTCCTCAAGCATCTGTTGATGAATGTCTGGACTTTGTTCATTACTGTCTTTGTTGTCTTCCAGTTTTAAAATAAGAATAAACAGATATAAAGCTGTCACTTAAGTAAAATCAGGGATGTGTTCCCAAGTGTATTTATCTCCTCCCAACTCCAGTATCCAATATGGAAATCTCTAGCACTGAAAAAATTTTGTGATCAAATTACCTTTCAAAGTTAATATTAATTTTTTTTTATCTCATGTTAGGATATTCTCTTTTCTTCTTATACTTTTTATGCTATCATCATATCTTAAGGTTTATATGTGACTTTTTTAGAATATTGTTCAGAATTTCAGACCAGTTCTAATGATAGGGTTAAAATACATACCAACTAAAAGATTTGAGGACATAACAATTTCATGAGGACTTAGATTTCTTCTTGCCAACTGAGGATTTTGTGCAGTCTAATTTTGCTCTGAATCTTGATGAAAATGTAAGATACATCAACAGAATGAAACACATCTGCTAGGCTATATATTATAACCCTCAAAGGAACTGTCCCTCCACCTTTTAAAAGGCATCATGAAATAATCACATAGCAGTTTACAAATGGCATGATAAAAAATAGCACAGAACTATGTACATGGTGAGCAAAACATACTTACAAATGTCTAAACATCTGCAGTCATCTAGACAGTAATTACTATACCTAGACAGTAAATATAGAGATACTGTTTTTACTGTATATATTAAACCTGAGCAATGAAATGTTAACAAACAACAAATTTCACATAAAATCAAATCAAGAAATTTTAAAAATCTGAGTATGACCTTGCAATCATCAAGACAAAATTCTATCACTTAACACTTCTATACATCAAATCTGAGAAAGATAAATTGTAACAAACCAACAACCAAAAACATACTTTTAAATAATGTAAGCAAAACACCATATCACAAATTTATGCTATGCCCATAACAAAATGCTTTACAGTGTCAACAGTGTGGTAAGGAATACATTTTTTTATTTATTCTCTGACTTTAAGAGATTGTAAATTCTCTGTTGAGGAGGACAGTACCACAGGCTTTCAGAGAAAGATGCCTGCGACAAAAAACAGTTCAGTCCTTTACCTCTTGATAATCACTGGGACTTGGTCACACCCTGGTCATGATCCACCTCTTAATTTCCTTTCTGCAATGTACTTCTTTTACTTTAAGGAACATATACTTCAGCAACCGTGTTGGCTCAGTATCTGACCTCTGGTGTACACTTATCTAGTTTCTCCTCGTGATCATTAAGATTTCATGCACTGGTGTTCTAACACAAATGTTCTTGCACAGCGTTCGTTGAAATATGGCACTTACATCTAATGCTCATGTGCAACAGAAGGGAAGGGAAGCATTAATTTGCAGCAGAGACCTTAAAGTAAAGTACAGTGGAACCCGCTTAAGCGGGACGGCTCCGTTCCCGATGAATCGTCTCCCTTAAGCGGGCGTCCCGCTTAGGCAGACTATCCATTATAAATTGATTTCTTAGCTAGTTTGGGCATTTCATCCAAGTTAAGGGATATCATTACTTGTTGCTAGTGAGGTGTGACATTGGAGTCACATTTAAATTGTATCTGTACTGTTAAAAATATACTTATTGCAGTCTAACTGCATTTTCAGTAGACTTGCAGAGCATATTATTGGTCATTCTTTGCGGAGAACTGGAATTTTAGTTGGCTTCAAAGAAGCACCTAAGCCTTCTCAACACTCCCCTTTAAAAATTCAAAAACAATTTCTTTTAAAGACCGGGACATGTCTACATCAGAGGGAAAGAAATAATACATGTTAAAATAAAACTGGAGAGAATATGAAAGGTCTAACATCTCTGAAGTTGAGATGTTCGCCATCCCCCGTTCAAGTGATCAAAAATAATTTGGGATCAAATTTACATGATCGTAAACACCAGCAAAGATAAGCGTCACACTTCTCGCTCCACATCTGGCCAGAGCGCGACGCGAGCGGCGTGTGTCAAAAAGCCTTTACGCAACACGAATGATGGTCATGCCTTTGTCAACGAAACCCTGGCTGAGTGTTGTGCAATAGCGCAGGTAAGGCTCGTAAGTGTCAATCACTGCCTAAGATGAAGAAAGGATAAAGTGTGGCTGACAGGGGGGCGGGGCTTACTTAACCGTTAGCGCTTGTGCGGGTTAAAAATGACCAGCGGCTAGGATGTCCGCTCTGATTCGTCCATGCGTGCGCAGAAGGGTCAACTGCCTGATAGAAGGCTAAGGGGAGGTAATGTCAATCACTTCTCACGTAACGTAAAGGGGAGTAATGAGGACCGTCGGTACAAGCTTTTTTGTAGCTCTCAGGTTTTCAGCTGATGGACAAAGGTAAACAAGCACTAAGACACAGTACGACAGTGACAATTTGCAGCATTCTTGTCAAAAACAGCATGTATATTACAGAAATCTGGCTCAAAGTCGTCTCACTTAAGCGGGTTGCTGTCCTGCTCACATGTATGTATTTAAATAGCAAAAATTCCGTTCCCCAGGCATTCGTCTCACTTAAGCGGGCGTCCCGCTCAGGCGTGTCCCGCTTGAGCGGGTTCCACTGTACCTGCATTCATCTCTGTGCCTGGATTGATAATCTAGAGTCATTCCTCCATCAAATTGCAGTAAGTTCTTTTCCCAATTATTTTATCACATCATGATTTTGCTTTGAACTCAAAATCTGATAGCTGCTGCAACAACAGGTATAATCTATCACTAAGCAGTACATTGACTTAGATTATTTCCCCATCAGCACAATTTCTGTTGAGAAAGCGAGAATGTATCAAATTGCTGGAATGTTTTCTACCTCACTTTCACTCTCTTATTCACTATCTCTCCCCTCTGCACTTCCCTCCCCATCCCACTGCTGAGATAGTATGTAAAGTATATCTTTTACTGACAAATGAGATAGTATGTAAAGTATATCTTTTACTGACAAATCTGCCTAATCACAACAGTTTTTAGATAACAGAATTTTTTAATATGAAAGTTAAGGATAACAGCAACTCCTTTTAACTGCAGCTTCTGTTATATAAGGAGTTGCAATTTAATAAAGTCTACTTTATCATGCTTAATTTTCAGTGGCCCATCACATCAGTGCCCTGAACTCTTTTAAGCTCTCTATGCATAGCTAGAATCAGAGTATTTTCCTCAACTGGACCAATCTGACTTTCTTCACCCGCTGTTGTCGATGTCTTGAGTAGTGGTAATGGTTGCTGCTGTAGATTCATTACCTCAGGAGGTTCAATGTGAAAGCCATTTTTTATTAAGTCATTAACTAATGCCACTGCTGCATTCTCTGAATTGGCCTCTTTCGTGTGAAGAAGCTGTTGTTCTTTCTGCTGTTCCAGCAATTTTTTTCTTTCATTCATCAAGTCATGAATTCCCTGAAATGCAATTAAAATTAGAATATCTAACATGACTTTTATGGGAATTAGTATATGAATGACGAAGATGGAAAGAGGAATCAGAAATTGAGTGAATGAGTATGTATTAATGTAATCTACTCTCCTGAAGAGTTTTGGAAAACATGAGCTTTCAAATGCTTTTTGAAATGTAAGAAAATAATGACATGGTAACAGCTCTTTATAAGTTTATTATAACTTTATTCAGAATATTATAAATTATGAAAAAAATGGAGATTTTTACTTTAATTTTTGATCTGAATGAATGAATGAATGACAAGCTGCCTTTGCAAACGTAATCTCCTTATTTAAAAAAATGATACTGAAATGCCCAGTTTGGAAAAATTCATTTAATTCATCACTGCCAAAACCTTCCGATATGTCCCGATACAATACCTTGTGATTCTTAGTGCAAACATCAGTGCAACAAACGAACTTAAAAACTCAGAAGTAGCCAACGACACATGACTGAAATATGTCCTTTCTTTGTTATATTACAATAGTCAAAGCTCAATTACAGGACCTAATCATTCTTAAATCAATGCAGTGTTATGATACTTCATGCAGCAGAATGCTTTACACATATCTGTGGAGGAAGACAGAGGCAAAAAGATAATCTGATACCAACCATGTGATACCAGCAACACTTACTTTGTTACGATGCATTCCAAAGCTGCCATTACCAGCTCTCATATTCCTTGCCAACTTCACAGAAGATGAGGACTGAAATGAAATTAAAACTACTAGCTCCAACTTTTTGAAGCAGAGAAGAGGTTTATCATATAGCATTAAGAACTGTAAACAGTGATATTAAACAGAGAAGATACCAAATCTCTTTTTTTTTTTTTGTAGCCACTGCTTGCTAGATTACTCTTCATTTATCATATTCTAATATAAATCTCACATCTGATTGTGTCTGTGGCTGCTATGGAAATTTCAATATGAAATAATGCTGTTACATTCACACATTCCAAAATTTTAAGCTACGAATTTTAAGCTCACCAAGAATAGCAAGAGGAATGCAGTCTAATCCATTTTTCAAGCGATTATAAAATTTTGCACAAAACTCTGCAGCCAGAGTAATGTACTAGAATATGGTGCCAACTGATGTACTGAACAGCTCAGCCTGATCAGGCCCTACATTTAATTATTGCATATTTTAAGCGTTCCCATGGAAGTACATCCATGTTGAGTTGACAGCACTTACTTCATCATTTGATTTCATTTGTTCTTGCTGTATCAGCTCCTGGTCTGGAGGGCACAAGGGATCCTGAATCAGGCATAAATATCAAAATTAACAGTGTAAACTGAAGAACTGGGAAAATAAGGGAGAAGGGAATTAATAAACTATAAACGGTCCTCACTTAATAGAAAACAATGGCATCACAAAATATGCTGCAGTAGTAATCAATAGCTTCAGTCAAATAATAAAAAATTGCAGCCCAGAATAATGGAGAAATTGGTCTTCCTGCGGCTGTCCAATTACATTCAACAATACTCTTCTTTACATCAACCAAAATGCTGTCAACTCAGTGCCACGGATGTCCTGGTTGACAACACAACTGATGTTGATCTATCTTAATTTCATATCCTTAAAAGTCACTTACACCACTATACAGTTTTAGGTATTTGATATAAACTATGCAGCAGTTCTTTTAACATCTATACAAAAGAGTCTGCATTTTCTATGCTGTTAGGGGAAAAAACAATTCTCTCAGGTTACTGCAGATTTTACCACTGGAGATGGCTATCATTCTGTGTAACTCCTCCAGCTTCATCTTCTTGCAGGCAACTGCTTTTCACAAGTAAACCTGTAATGTTTATTTCAGCCACTTTCTTGACCTTTCTAAATGCTGGCTACCAAATCTCATTACAAAACTATCAAATATAAAACACACTCATTTTACCGAAGAGAGAAATGCATTTCATCAATTTTGATGTATTCAAATCAACATTAAACTTAGGCGGAATAACAAATCTCATCTCTTACCCATACATTTCTTACCTTGAAGAAAAACTTTCCCTCTGGCATCTCCTGCAATGACTGTAAATCATAGTCAAGATTGTCTTCCTCTTCTCCCAGCCTCCTCATTTCATCATCGACCAAAGTTGGGTCATAAAAAACAGATCGGAATTTGACGGGTAGAGGTAAGCTAGGTGCACTAGAGGGCCCAAGCCGATTCATCTTAAACAATGGCTCAAACTGATCTGGTCCATCCTTGGAAGAGGAAAGAAGTATGAGACAAACTTAAAGAGTGATACATAATATAGCATATATGTACCAGTTTTCAATAACAGTCTTCATTCTACATGTCCTCCCGCATCATAACCAATATTACTTTTTAAAAACAAAAATTTTTCTCTTCTTTTCTAAAGTGATTTGGGCTGGAGCAGGACAGGTGTTTCTACTATGTACAAAAATCCTCACAATTCAAATAAGGAGACATACAGAGTTTCTGACAACAGTCCTGGTCAAGAACCTATCTCCACTGCTCCTCCCTTCCATACCCCACCTAACTCATTTGTTTTTGTTTAAATCATGAATAAAACAGGTCATTCAACCCAGTGCCTTGCCCAAATAAAATTCCTACCAATCTGATAAAACTCTTACAATCACTGGTGCCAGAAAAGATGAGCAATACAGAGAAAGAAGAAAACATGCAGCTTTATGCATGCAGAAATTGACAAAGTAAGAAACCAACAATAAACATGCTGAAGCTTAATTTTAACTTACCATAATAATCTGCTTCTATATAGTGTTTTCAGATCTCAGTTTGTATTTTTTCAATTCTTTCAGGACTACACCTCCTGCTTCAAACACTCATCCTGTCCCCTCAAGCAAATCTGATATAAGATGAAAACATGCTATTTTAATTTTGTAATTATCAACATTATTAAATGAGTGAATCAAAGGATCTTAAAAACATCTTAAAAGAAATATCTGACTTGAAATCTTTTCAGTCATTTGTAATTTTCAATTCAACTCCAGTACCAGTGCTGACACTAGTGACTCCAAGCTGTAACCGGTGACAGTGACATAAAGCTTTGCCTTGCAACATGACACAATACCATGATTCTATGCCAAGATTCTTTGCATTTTGCTACACATTTATCATCTGTTTAAAAACACATGTTTTTTGTCTTGCATCACCATTTTCTAGATTTAATCATTACTGTAACTTCAAATTTAGTGACAACTTGCTTGCTGACACTCAATATCAGCCTGACAAAGGTGTTGGCAACACTTTTGTCTGTTCTGCATGATGGTCTTGTGACACTAATGGAATCATGACGTGACATGAGTTGTCTTGTGTCACAGGCTGGTTTTGACTCTCAACTCCTCTAAATTTGTGACATCACGAATTGTGTCTTGAGGACTATACTTCCAGAGTCAATTGTAATAACATGAAGAAAAAGCTGGTGTCATCCAACTCTGTTGGACAGCCTATACTGAAGTCAACATGGGGTAAACATGAATCTAAACCAATTTAAGAATGAATACTGAAAGGGAATCTGATTTCTTCTGCTTGTGGGATTCCTTCTGCAATACGAAGGACAGACTGCAAATATCATATAGTGGGTTACACCCTTACTATCATTTAGGCATGCCTCTTTCTCTTTCATAGGTTTAATTCATTATTTGACATTGTGCTTGTCTTTTCCGTAACTGGAGGTCACCCTGCTTAGTTTTAGGCCCATAGTTCAGTCCAAAAGAAAAGAAAGGTGAGCATTATATGCCTCACTAAATATCATATATCAAACTCATAATATCACTGGCACTTTTGGCTCCTTTTCTCTCTCACTTTGGCATTAGCTTACATTATTTGATTAGATAGACTCTATCGATGACTACCCAGTGTTAAATTATATGCTCATCTTCCATGATGTCACATGGTCATGGCTTATACAATTGGCAACATCACTGGCCATTTCCTGTGACTCTCTCACTCAATGCTTGGATCTGCAGCTGGGCAGATTAAGGAAAGAGAAAGCTCACATGCAGTGTTTCTAGATAATGATAAAATTTATAGTATAAATGAATTGTGCAACTGTAGACTAAAGGAGTGTAACTGAAGGTACTGTCCGGTCGCGCGGTGTCCCTGCTTTCGCCATGGCCGGGTCAAGGTTGCATTTTTTCCCCCGGCTAATCCTACCCGTCACCTTATACCAAGCACTTGGCGAAAGAATCCCTGCTTATTGTCGCCTATTTATTATTAGCGCAAATAAGTGAGCCCTATCTCGCTTTCAAAACATACCTGACGTTTACATCTTTACTTCGGTATTCATAGACATTGTTTACACGTAACTACGCTATAAACGCCATTTTGCGAGAGTGCAAAGGTGGTTTCCGGTAGGGGAAGCTACCCAAAAAAGTTTGCATTTTGGCTGAAAATGTACCCCTATTTATGCCCCTTTTTGAATTTTAAAGGGACAGGGATTGCTATCTGCTTCACAGCCTAAAACATCAACAGTATTTATTCATAAAATTTCAACCCTTTCCACGTTTCCTTTGCCTGAGCTCCTCCGAGAAAATGCAGCTTGAAAGTCGGGATTTTCACACCCTTAGGGCCGCCATGACTGGTCGTCCGATCAGGGCGGGAATGAGCCATGACGTCAGAAAGCGTGAGGCAAGCTAGTAGTCGATATGCAAAGAGAATTATCCACATGCAAAAACTTGCGTTGGCTCTAACTGTTATGCCTTTTTTTTCACTTTTCGTCGAGAATAGTCTGTTGTTAAACTGTGTGAACAACTGCCCGACTCTGAACGCAGTGCTGTAACCCTAGAAAAGGGAGGATCAAATAATATTTGAGATAAAGGAACATCTGTCTAACCACTGTTTGAGTCGCTTTATTAATGTTTGCACTGCCTTTGTATTGTTGTCTGCTGTGTGTTTTAGTGGACTGTCAAATTCTCTGTGCTTAGGAGCGGCGCTAGTTGTGTTACTAATCATAAATCAATCAAAAGGCTTTCGAGAGCAGATAATAAAGTGGGCACATCGACATGAAAATCATTTTGATCTTATTTTGGTCAGAGATGACCACGGGAACATTTTATAGAATACCCGTTAAAACTTTTTGTAGAATTTGTGGTTTTGAAAGAAAGAATCAGTCTTCACTATCAGTGAGGTGAATGAGATAGATCATAGTATGGGTTGAGTGGGCACAATTCCAGGGATGAAAAGAGGGAGAGAGAGANGCCATGACGTCAGAAAGCGTGAGGCAAGCTAGTAGTCGATATGCAAAGAGAATTATCCACATGCAAAAACTTGCGTTGGCTCTAACTGTTATGCCCTTTTTTTTCACTTTTCGTCGAGAATAGTCGTTTGTTAAACCGTGTGAACAACTGCCCGACTCTGAACGCAGTGCTGTAACCTTAGAAAAGGGAGGATCAAATAATATTTGAGATAAAGGAACATCTGTCTAACCACTGTTTGGGTCGCTTTATTAATTTTGCACTGCTTTTGTATTGTTGTCTGCTGTGTGTTTTAGTGGACTGTCAAATTCTCTGAGCTTAGGAGCGGCGCTAGTTGTGTTACTAATCATAAATCAATCAAAAGGCTTACGAGAGCAGATAATAAAGAGGGCACATCGACATGAAAATAATTTTGACCTTCTTATTTTGGTCAGAGATGACCACGGGGACATTTTATAGAATACCTGTTAAAACTTTTTGTAGAATTTGTGGTTTTGAAAGAAAGAATCAGTCTTCACTATCAGTGAGGTGAATGAGATAGATCTTAGTATGGGTTGAGTGGGCACTATTCCAGGGATGAAAAGAGGGAGAGAGAGAGAGAGAGAGAGAGAGAGAGAGAGACGGTAAGGAGCAGGGTGGTGGGATAAGAATCTAGGGGGAAATATGGGGTAAAAACAAAAACACTAGATGCTAATGGAAAGAGAGAGAGAGAAAGAGAGAGAGAGCCAAGATGCTTTTATCCCCTGAGTCATTGTTCATTACCTGCCTTCTCGCTTTTTTCATTAGCAACTCAGACTCTCACTTTCTCTTATTGCTTCTTATCCCCCTCTCTCTCTCTAAACCCCAAAGACATAATGTAACGTCTTTTCTTCACCCCTGTAACTATCCCCTCTCTCCCCTTCCCCCTCCCCATCTCGTAACTGTTGCTTTGCTCCACATGGCATACCCATGCTAATTGCTATGGTCCATTTTCATTTTTCTCTTTGATCGTGAAGACTGGTTCTTACTTTTCAAAGCATAAAAGATTTCACACATATTCTCTAAATTATTCCTATGGTCATCTCTGACCAACATAAGAGTGTCAAACTATTTTCGCGTCGATATGCCAGCTGTTTGACTGGCTCCTCGAAGCATGTGACTGATCTATGACTAGTGATGCAACTAGCACCGTCCCTAAGAGCAGAAAACACTGCCTGAGACAATAGTTAGCTATCAATCACATCCTATCCTGCTGTGCGACGTCTCAATAATCTAAATGTGCCCCTCAGGCAAATGATAAATAGTGTCAGAATTGTAGACCAATGAGAGCTCATTAAACAATACAGGGGACAAAAAGGCACAGACAACTATACATTGGCTATGCATACATTTATAAAGTGACTCAAACAGTGGTCAGACAGATGTTCCTTTTTCTCAAACAATATTTTATCCTCCCTTTTCTAAGGTTACAGCACTGCGATCAAAGTCGGGCAGTTGTTCACACACTTTAACAAAAGACTTTTCTCTACAAAAAAATGAAAAAAAAAGGCATAACATTTAGAACCAACGAAGGTTATTGCAAATGGATAATTTTCTTTGCATAATGACTACTAGCTTGCCTCAAGCTATCTGACGCCATGCCTCATTCCCGTGCTGACTGGGTGATGGCGGCCGGCAGGGTGTGAAAATCCAGACCTTAAAGCTGCATTTTCTCGAAAGCGCTCGGGCGAAGGAAACGTGGAAGGCGTCGAAAATTTATGAAAAAATATTGTGGATTTTTTAGGCTGTGAAGCAGATAGCTACAAGTTCACACACGTGTTCAAAGATCAGAATTGGAGATAGGGAGGGTGCGCAGTCTGTTTCAGAAAGTTTGGTATGTTTACAGGCCTGCAAAGAAGACGTTTCCAACCACCAGTGTAGGGTGAGGCTAGGGAGTGGGGTAGGGCTGGGGTTAAGGAGAGAGCAATGAGGTTGGGGGATGGGATGAAAAGTTGCTTGAGCTAGAGAAGATTGTTGTATTAAGAAAAGTTGGACTGTAGGGGGCTGCTTGACTGGGGCCTTATAAAATGTTGAGGAACAGGTAGGAGGTAATAATAAAAGATGAAGCTGAGAGTAGAGCAGGTACATATGTTTATTTATCCAAATAACAGTGTGATTACCTAACTGCATGGTCAAGCACACTCATGTTCCAGTACAGGATGATAACATTCAGCCAACAGTTCAGCGAAACACACAATGTTAAATAAAGAAACCACTGCAATGGTGGCACAAGAGAATCCCATGCCCAAAGGCTTTGTAAAATGTGGTGCCCCCCCCCCCCTTT
>JAWQUT010000065.1:569644-611014 GCA_033807755.1 Ellobium chinense | reverse complement strand
TGGTTTGTGAATTAAAGTAGCAACGTCAGTGGCGTTTCTAAGGAGAAGCTATCGTATTCAGTGCCTCTTCACTACACGCCAATACTGATTGACACTTGCTCGCTACACCCATGATACACATGTACATAAAATATAAATTCTTGCAAAATATTTTAGAACAGCGCTAATTTCATAACAGGTTTTTGTAATAAGTGTGTGTTTGAGTATCTTATCCCATACACAGAACTAGCCTCACTGTATCACTTATCACAAATGTAAATGTATCACACACTATTACTCTGTGATACGATCACATGTAACCATTAGAGTGCCTCTGTTAATTCTTAGCCAGCTGGAGGCCTCAGCCAAATGAATTATTTCTGTTTTGGTCTTTGTTCTGGGCATTTTCTTGGCATACAAGCAGGAGCCAGTATTTCAAAGTTATTGCTCACTTGTTCTGACATAATAAGCACAAGTAGTGTGATCATTGTGGACAAATACCATTACAAAGGTTCTCTTACTTCCGTCATGGGTTTTCAGGTGAGTGATTTTGAATAACCCCCATTGTAGACTGCGTGTATATATTGCAGGTGTGATAGAAAAAAGGCATATTACATGATACACAAATCATATGATACCTCTTTGTCCTATTACAATGTGATATATAATGCTTAGTAGTAGCCATTTTAAGTGTTTTAAGAAGGTTTCTGCATGAATGAAGTAATGATGTATGAGGGTAAGAAGTCAAAATTTCTTATTCTTAAAGGCTGGCTCTGTTGTACGTATACAAACAAAGTAAAATAGTGGTTCTTATACACATGACAATATGTATTCCTACAGGCTATATATAACATTTTGAGTGAAATTCGTTGCACAAATGTTTCTTGTCTGAGGGCATCATAGTCTGCTGCAGATAGTTTAGGATGATCTGAATCAGTGGGGAAAACTGTCATGTCCATTAGTTATTACTGGCTGGGGTGCTGCATCCTGGCCGTGTCAATAAGTTCTGCCACACCTACCAAAATGCAATCAAGTAAGGTTACATCACAGCCTAGACTCTGTTGTCCTGTTCTTATATTAGGCTGTGGCCTGGTACCATTGTTTAAGTCAGAATAACTCTGAAATTTTAGTGAAATACTTGAGGCCACACCTACAGAAGGCACTCTGCTCCCTGTGGGTGCCATAAAGCTTTGTCATTCAATCGAGTCAAAGTGGTGATGTCACTGAGAAACATGTCTGGTTCTTTTCTTGCCTGGCTAGCACTCAATTACTGACTGAAGAAACGGTTTTGGCTAAAAGGTATTAGAGTGATATCCTTGCATATGACACAAAGTGACTTTCTGAAAAATGTCAGGGAAATGTGGGGGTACTTTAGAAATGTTTCAATCAGAACAGTTTTTTCATGTTAACTGTTTTCAGCATAATTAACTTCCATATCACTGAAAATGTTGGAGTATGAGTCATTGTGCAGATTTACAAACATTAACCCTGTATCATATCTTCAAACAATGTGATAGAACACCAGCAGGCTGCTATAGTGCAACTGATCCCGCTAACCTATAACCCCGTTTGAGCAAGGACAGGAATTTGTGATTGATAGAGTGATGCAGTTATGAGCTTTTCCTGAAAAAAAAATATCTTTGTTAACCTAAAAGCTTGACTGAGCACATTACAATGAAGTAGGGTTAATTGCACGCGTAGGAGACATGTTATACATTTAATGGTAAAATACTAATACCAGTGAGATCATACTGACTACAAACCCAGTAGGGAAGAATTATGGATGGGAAGTCAGTAAACACAATGTTCATTGCTTATTGTCAGAAAAACTGTCTCACATGATAAGTCTGGCAATACCGACTTGTGGAGGGTACCCTGTGCCTGCACTGTTACTGTAACATGAGAAATAGATAAATAATAAATTGCGTAAGTAAATAAAAAAGGAGGTAAGTACTTTAAGATACATGCCAACTGTTTTACCTTGAATATTCTTAAACAGTGGTGAAGGCATCTACAACAAATTTCCTCTCAGTGAATGAAATGTGACTGCATGCTGGACTAGAACAAAAGAGAACCTACAAAGCAGCGAGAACATTACATAACTGATGTAAGGGAATGCTCAAAATAAAGTCTTCACAAACTTTTGGCTTTTAAACCTTCAAGAAAACAGTGACCATGGTCAATATTTGTATTTTGAGACATGTAAAATCTGTTCAGGGTAGGCTGGTTATTCTTTAGAGCTCTTTTGCATAATAATTGCAGAATGCTTTCATAATATGGCCTCATATCTTAACCCTTTCAGTGCCAACTTAACACTAGTAGTGCTTGCTGACCAAGCGCCATGCAGCTCACTGGCTATGTGACCTAGTTTTACCAATTTTATAGCGGATCAACACCTATTGCCTGGCGGTTAAGACCCATTACCAAGATACACGGCTGCATAAATATGATCGCTGCAGGTAGAGGTTGGTTGAGCGATGCGTATATATACTATTGCCACACTGAGTGGTAGCAAGCGCAGGGTAGTATATATACAATCACCGCATCACCAGAGTTAAAGTCTTGAGGTAGTGTGGATAAATCGGTGAGAGTTCAGACAAATCTCATGGATATTTTTCAATACTTCAGTATTTTTTTTTTTGAAAGACAGACATATAAAAACATCCATCTTCTGAGAGAAGATCTAGATTATATAATGAGACCAAAGAAACCTCTTCTTTCAGAAAATCATAAGACATAATTGCATTGCCTGACTTTGTCAGTTCCCTTCCTTGCACACCTTACTGATCCAAAAGCACTCTCAGTGTCCTAAATAAAATCACACCCCACACAGAGATATCAAATGAAGACACTGTAACATAACAACATGTGTATTCATGGATTTATTTAGTATGTATCCATCATAATGGAGGCAGATTATAACCCATGGAATTGTTTTCATTGATTTGGTGACTTCTCTTTTGCCCAAATCTCACCTCTCTTCTAACTCCTCCCCACCCCCTTCTCCTGCTCTCTCCACCCCCCACCAAAAAAATACATCAGTGAAACTATGTTCAGTCTTCTTCTACCGACAAGAAAGTGCTAAGCATACCCTTTACAATCTATAGGACTCTTTATCCGACAAAGTAAATATATTAAATTGTCATAGTGTTTGCCTAAACACCAGCAAAATCGAATCACCAAGATGACTCATCTCACTCATGAGGCAGACCACCATGTTGACCCACTGCACTCAAAAGACTTAAAGTCTGTTGAAAGTTATACAACCCACACACCTTTTATTTATTCACATCAATAATGAGAATAGCTTGGCCACTGTGACATATCCGTACAAATCTACATGTCAAAAAGCAGTAAAAGCATTATACATCGTACCTGTTTTTTCTCCCACGGTGAGACTTAAGTTTAGGCAGGTTGAAAGAAATAAAGATTCCATTGGAAACTTCTACTAATGAACTTATAAAGGGATTTCTGTGGAAAATCTACACAGTCCTGTTTTAAAATGGCACCAGTGTTATGAAATAAATATAGATGAACAGGAAAACAACATCTCATGGAGAGAAAAGAGTGGAAAATATCATTCATAATATCTTAGGTATGTCTGCCAACCTCTGACAAAAAGAAAGTTCAGAAATGGTAAGGGCTATCTAAGGTCAAAATATGATAATGTGATACAGCTTAATTAATGCTAATAATTTGAGAAATGATCATAAACAAATAAATTTGTAGCAGAAGATAATGGCTAAAAATTAATTTTTTCAACTCATCCAGGAATACAACTCACTACTTTTGCCAGAGCAGGGCAGACGTAAACTGAAAGCTCTCGTTGTCTTTTCAAACATTTCGTTTAGATTCTCTCTCAGTGGTGTCTGTTGCAGGCAGCAGCTTGACACACAGAAGTGACACACCAACAGTGAGGAGACTAATGAGCAGCACTACCAGAAAGCTCTCATGCCAGGATAACCATGTGGCTATGACACTCAGTGGGTATCCTGCTATCACACGACCAACTGAAATCAAGGATACAGACAATCTTATTCACTAACAGAGAAAACTGAACTTTTTCATTCACTTGAGTTGGAGTTGTTTAATGTCCCTTTGCACAATAGCCATATTTTGAGATGCACAGTAAGTGACTAGCACCAATCACGACATCAAATCATATGTCAGTAGTAAGGCAACAAATTTTTTTGTAAGCTACATCTGACATAAGCTTATGTCACCACTCTATGATGCAAACCACCCCAAGAAACGTCTCTTAATTACAGTGAAATAATTCATGGTGCACTAAATAAAAATTGTGACATTACAATATCACAGTAGATCTTCTTGATCATCATGAAAATCCTAAAGCATGCTTTTGGTTTTTTTTTGCCTACAAACTTTTACACTGACAAAGTGAGGCTCAGGTACATTAATTCAGCTGAAAAAGAGTGCACTTAAATCCCCAAACCCACACACACCACATTAAGAAAAGCACAAGGAAGTCTTTAGTATTGTTTTTTTTTTCCTGCTAAAAACGTCAATAAAGAGAAACTAATGTGCATTTATTTTATGCTGAAAAAAAATAAGTGTGATCAGACCAGAATATTTCAACATATCAGAATGAACAAAAGTTAGAGGTTGGAGAGTTCTACAGTGACAGAGTCATGTGATCTCTGACATCCTGTTAAATTACACACTGATCCATATCTAAACGCTTCAAAAGGAAACAAGACACCCTGAAAATCAACTGAGAAAAACCTCAATTAGTCTGAAAATCTGCATGCTTTTATACAGAAGATTTTGCATAAGAAGAGGACATTACTGTCACATGAGACTTACTGTTTCCGCCTAATGTAGCCAGGGAATGGGCTGTGCCTGACAAATTGGGAGGTGCAGTTTCCATGGATGCAACACCAAGTAGAGATATTATCCCATACATTCCACAGCCAATAATGAAACTAAATATGTTTGTCCAGATCTGCAATGTGGAAATACCGTATGAATGAGTAGATGAGTAAGTTAACCAATCTTTAACCAGTTCAACTTACATAAAAGGGTGGCAACACAGAATTAACATGTTAAACAAATTTTTAGCGGTAAGACAATCCTGCTAAAACCATTGAGTAAATATACTTTCAACAATTATGATTATGCAGTTCAATCTTGTGGAAGAATTTTCTTTCTATTTCAAGCATAAGTAAGTTAACCTTGCTCTTATTTCTCTGAGCTCTCCTTCTTCTGCAGCACATGGCATCATCACATTGTTTTTGCTCCTTCTTTCCATTCATTATACTTACCAAAGAAACTACTGACGATAGCAGCATTTATCTGCAGTAAGTCATGATTTGTTAATGATTTTTTTCTTTTTCTACACTGGAATCAGGAAGCTATTGCTTATCTACTCCCCAACTATTCTCAGGCAAAAAACTGTTAAACTGGTTTAAATACATTTCTGCTTATGCTTCAGTAAAACAAATTCAACAAAATGTTTTGCTTATACATAGTTGATGTTTCTCATTATTTCATGTGATTTTGATTGCCTGATAACTGATAATCTGTCAAGTTTTCAATCACATTCAAGGCTCTCACTTCTGGTGCAAGTGTGTTTGAAACTACCTGTGAAGAATCAGTATGTGTGCAGAAAATCAGCAAATATAATCCCAGTGTCTCCATCACAGTAAGGGCTACAATGATTATCAGTCTTGGCCTTGCTCTGTTTAGACCCTGTGTCTGAAGGAAAGGAGACATTTAAATACAGCAAGCAAGAGTGATATCTGGTAGCTGTGAACATGAAAGAGTGTGAAACAATAAATGCCACTCAAACGCAAATCTATTTACTCACATTTTGTGCTATTGTAATTTGTCTAAAAAAATACACATTCTATACAAAAGTTGGAAATTAACACCCCTACATGATGTTTAAGAGATCGAAGCCCATGCTGAGAGAAAAAAAAACAACAATTAAAATACTCCAATAGTTTCCCTTCAAACTTGGAGATTATAATGATAACAGCCAGCTGTTTTTGCTTGCCATTTAAACAATTTTCCTCACATTTTCCCAGAGCTGTGAAAAATAATTAAGGCCATTATGAAACCCCAGTGAGCTCCAAAGAGGCTGCGAATAGACGGAGTTGACCAACCACTTAGATGAGTATCCAAGCATCAACTCATGTCTTATCCCTAATCAGTGATGGGCACTCATTTAAGAAAAAAAAGCAACAGCTTTTCACATCGGGGAAATTTTATATAACATGTGTATTTACTTAAAAGGTATTTAGATTTATGGCACTCTAACCCAATGATAACCATTCTGCATGTTGTCTGCCAGCCAATCAGCTGATTCCAGGCTGCAAAATTCAACCACCATCTCCCACACTTGACGCTGACATGCAAATTTATTCCACCATCAAACATGGTTTCATTAAATATCTTTACATTCCCTTGCCAAGATTTATGAAGTTTAGCTGTTGAAAATGACTGAAAGAAATCCTGTTACCTTTTGTGTTAAAAGAACAAAAAAATCGAAGTTACCTGGGCATTATTTGTAACTGTGATATATCCCTTTGCCGCTATGCCTATTCTAAATATTCAATTTACAATTCATAATGTTATATTGTCAAAGCGTTCTTGAATGGTCTAGGTCTTTTTTCACAGATCTGAGAACATGGGGAAATCTGTGTTCATAGCAAAGCAAACACAGCTAGCTCATATCTTTGCAAGTGCACTTTTGGAGGGAAAATCTTGGCACGTTTTACTTTCTTTTAACATGTCAAAATGAGCCTTGATCTCAAAAACAACATGGTACCCTTATTCCATTTTAGCCTAGGTCTGACTTAGGCTCACTGAGGCCATTACAGAAGCACAGTGACGCTATTCTCTTAAATGACTCCAAACATTACCTGGGAAACTAAGAAATCAGAGATGTACCCTGTCAAAATGGATCCTATAATTCCTCCCAGTTCGAGACTGCTGATGAAACTGCTCCCTGAAAGCAAGAGAACAGTCATTAGGCACAAAAAAAATGGTTTGTGTATAACTAAGCATCAAGAGGCCACAAATCTGACCACAAACAATGGACTAGCTGAGGATCCTCCATCAGCCAGTTAATCTTCCAAGCCAATTATGGGGGATATGTAAGGGAAGGCGCTGAGCTGGTTAAAACAGGGTTTTGAGGGGCTTGTGACTGTCAAATCTCCAAATAGGGCCCACAGCTCTTGAGGACACTAGAAAAGCTGCAGTCTAATCCCTTTTAGGTACCAAGTTTCCCTTGACAAATGGAAGAGTTCACTAGAGAATAGTCTTAAGTTAAACTAATAATTATTTCACTCAGTACTGTCTGTCTACTCTGAACTAGTTTTTTCATCTGAATTATGTATGTCATGCTCTGCCTAGTATAGGGATAGGAAACAATCAAGAAGTAAAATCTTGTCACACACCTGCAAATAGCCCAACCATAGCTGAAATCAGCAGAGCATTTACTTTATCTCAGGCAAAAAGGAAAACTTTACATTTCTTTACATTGGCTATATTTATTATTAGAATCAATAATTATCACCACACCAGAAAGAATGTTTATTCATCTACACATTGTCCAGTGTGATTTCAAGCATAGTAAAACACTAAAAAATTATATGTTTAGCCGCCTGACAAAATGAGGCGCATCTTGCATTCTGGTAGTATTGAGCTCTTGGTATCACCAAACAGGTTGGTCAAAGCCCTTTCTTTTGGTGAAAAAATTATTGCTCTATCTCTATTAGTAGAAAAGATATGATTTTTGGAGAACAGAAAGTGACAAAACTATGCTTTTGAGAAAAACATTTCAAAGTTTCAGCTCAGAAATGGCCAAAACTGCCTAGCAACCAACATAATATATTGATGTAAAACTAATAACCTCTTGTCAAATGGACTGGTCATATCTCCATGTGAAAATGACATTTTGAAAAATTTAAACCTATTTCAATGGAAATATTAAGATCATAGCCCTAAAAATTGGTCACGTGACATGAGCTGTCCAATCACATTTTTGTCAAAATTATACACGGTGCCAGTGACTCGATTCAAAGTAAAGTTTAAGGCCTTTTTCCCACCGTATATAACATTTTTTAGTTTGAATAAGAGATAGTAAATAGATCAAACTTTTCAAATAAACTCAAAACTAAATTGAATAAATTCAACCCAATGATGCCTTTCACAATTTTTTTTTTTTATTTTCATTATGTCAAAATGCACCTATTTTGTCTCACTATTATTTCTTAACTTATGGCAATAAAAATTAACAAACTTCTATTTCCATGCATATGATAACAGTTCATACAACAAACTCACCTGCTAGCAATGACTGTCCTTTACTTTTAATGAGATACATTTGTCCCCAGTCATTGCAGGCACCTCTTATAACTGACACCATCAAGTATTGTATACACAGCAGCATAAGAAGTGGATTGAACAAGGCTTTCAAATTTAAACTGTCCCCTGCAAAGTTACAACAAAACATCTCTATCAATCTTCTTGAGCAGTAAAAATACTGTTGTGGAACAAAGTTAAGTGTTCCCCTTGCCCCTTTTTATCTGAGTTAATAATGTCTGACACTCCTAAGTAACCTGCTGAAGCATCTGTTTTCCTTCGTTTGGTGTTTCCTATTAGGACTTTTATTTTCTCTCTTATAAAAAGTGGTTTAAGCTCTCTGTTTTCCTTAAATTTCTATTCCATTTTCCATTGAAAAACTGTCATCCTCTTTGGCCAGTAATCTGGACTGAACCCTTCAGTGGTCTGAAACTATCCCTAAGTGGCTTGCCTTTGGTGTGGTATTACACAATTTTTCTTCTCACTGTTCATCCAGTTTATCCAAGGAGCAAGCAGCACACCATGTGCACACCCCTGGCCAGATCTCAGATGATCAATGCATCTAGTTCTATTTATTTTCACAAAGCAGTATATCCTCCTGGATATGCAATAGATCTGTAATCAGTACCATCACTCTGTCAGAAAGTGTCTGCTCACTTTACCATGCTGCAAGGGCAAACTCACTAAGTGCTCCTGCTGTCTGATTCAGCTCTCCCAATCAGCCCATAATTCTCTTTTACAGATTCAAGAGGTCAATGTGACATTCTCCCTTTTGTCATAAATGATGTAACTCTAGAACAGATTATACTGGGTGACCCCCCCCCCCCCCCCCCCCCCNTGCAACATAAAAAAAAAAATGCTTAATAGCCTCAATGAATGATTCAAAGCAACTGCCATATGGCACACATCAGCACATACAGATTTTGTCTGTCGATGCTGCAAATGTCAAATATCTAGGTAGTCAAGCCGCTAAATGATTGAAAGCACGTTTTTTTTTTTCCTTTTTTCTTTTGCTTTGACAAAAGTATAACACCTATATCATTGAAACATGCAACAATCACAGATTATATCTGTCTGTTAGACTGACCAAAATTTCATTCCAATTTCTTTTGGACTCTGAAAGTTATTGGATTTTTAATTCAATATATAATTTTATATACTATACCTTTCTTGTCCTTTGTTTCACCTTTGCCTTGATGTGTTGACTTGAAGGTGCTGAAGAATCCAAAACATGCAGCACCAAGACCTATACATATTGTAGCTGCAAAAAAAATATTTTCACAAGAATAGAATCTAGGTGTCAAAGCAAGATCTTCTATAAACTTCCCATCAACTCTCTTAAACGCAGCTCCACAGTGTAAGTACAAAGTTGTTATTAAGCAGAAGGTGTAATCAAGAGGAACAATTTGTTTTTAACTTTAAGTTTAAACAAAGTTTTTTCAATGAAAAATGTTGCAATTAAGTGAAATGTTTGAATAAAAGCATTGCAATTAATAAAGTAAACTGTAACAGAGAAATTGAGGAACATTTCATTGATCTGAAATACTCCTTACATAAATATCATAATAATGCTGTTACCATGTAGCTTTAATATTCTTGCACATGGTGAATGTCACCTAAAAACAATCTCTTTAATCATATTTCTTACTTGAAAGCAACAATTTCCTGACAGTAAAATATTGGTCAAAAACCGACAGCACTAGATACTCATACCCTTCACTCCATCATAATTCTGTGTTCTGTGTCTCTATGAATTTGTGATTACATAGAGTCCACTGTATTTCAGGAATTCATAATGAAAAGTAAATTAACATATCTCCTTATCATTATCTTCGTTCATACTGGCAACAGATGGCTGCATTTACACACAGCATGCTAACACTTCTACCATTCAGTGTGCATTAAGTTGGAATATGTCAACTTCTCGACTTTGTTTATGAAATTTGCCAAACATAAGCAGTCTGACTCCTGCTCCTAACCACCAGCACAGGCCCTTGAGAGTGCTCTGTGATACTGCCCTTAAATCATTCATAAATCTCAATCTTAATTTCAAGCATACGAAGGCTGCCTGACACTGGCATGCATCTGACTACTGGATCTCCTTCATCGGCAATATTCCAAGACACTCTTGACTGGAGTGGTTTAGGATTAGAGGCAAATTACAACATGGAAAGCTCAAATAAGGGAGTTCCTAAACAATAATAATGTCTAAGGACTATCCCAAGTCTACCTTTTTGTAATTACCCCTATGCCTAACCCTCCCTAACCCAAAACCAAGTTCAAGGAGGAATTGTCCTGGACTATTCCCTACAAGATTTGCCAGAGTTCTGGATTCAGCAAGAATTCAGTGCAGAGCTCTGTTAAAAAGAGCAACACTCTATTCCATAAAATTTCTGAGAGAGCAGTCAGCTGCTTTGAGTTTATGTTGTTGCAAAGACTTGGTGAGTTCTATAAAACCTGAAAAAAGATGGCATGAGACAGAACAAAGAAATTCTTCAATCATCCTTTGCAGTCTCCTATCATGTTTAGCCCATAAGCTAAATTGTTTAACAGTTTTGCTGAGTCACATGTAAGTCAGGCTGATGATAAAATTCATCTGTTAGATAAACAGGATGTGTGAGAAACATGCATACAAACACACAGACAAATAAGCCACTAAGCTTTTTGCCTCCAGTAAAATGAACCTCTATCTGGAACATAGAGAGTAAATAAAAAATAACTGAATATTACAAATTTTGTTGTCTTTAACAAGGAAATTAGACCCCAAAGTTTACCTCTTTTTCTACACAGTTCATGACACATGAGAGGCTTCAGTCCCCAACATGAATTTAATCATTATGAACCACCATACAAACATGTCCCATTGCATCCACATGTGATCTTACTGCTGAAAGCATAAATCCCTATGCACTTTCACAATAAAAGAGAGTAAACTGTAAACTAACCACCAGCAAGCAGTGATGCCCTCCAACTGTAGTTACTGACGATAACTTGGGAAACAAAAGGACCAGCTGTGCCTGCCACGTTTGAGGAAGTTGACAGTATACTCCACCAAGTTGCAAACTGATCAGCTGGAAAATACTGAGAAATTCATACAGTAATTATTATAAAAAGTGAAATACAGTAAGACCTTGACAATTGTCCACCTTGAGGCTGAGCACCTGATTTGCTCTACTAATTGGTCCAATCCTGATTAGCATGAAATTGTGATATTACCTCTGCACAGAAGGTTATGTTTTCACTTGAGTTTGTTATTCACTAGTGAGGTGTTAAATTGTCAAGAATAGATCAGCTTGACAAATTCTAAGCCTTAAAATTGTACAAATGTTGAAATACTGTTTATCTATAATGGACATTGTACATCACAGCTTTCCTTGTCAGGATAACTACTGTTTCTATTCGTCTCAATTGTTACTTTCTTTGTAATGTCAGTTGAAAAAGAAGTGAGTCCATTAAGTTTAGATTGTGTCAGTGAATGTGTAAACTAACTACTGGATACTAATACAAACTCTTATCAAAAACAGATATATGGTAAGAGTTTGTATTAGCATCCATTACTAAGTGAATGTGTTAATTGCTTTAAGATCACTACTCACTTTGCTCAGTGTCAAATGTATAGGACTGAGGCAAAAATGTAAATATTTGTAACCTCCTCTAATCATAGAGTTATATGACATCCACTGTAAAGTTCTTCTCCAACCTTACCAAACATAATTATCTCACCTGTTTCAGCAACACAGCACAGGCTGACCATGCTGGACCTTGCGCCATGCCACACAAAAACCATAATATCATAAAATATGGCACAGAAGAGACAACTGAAAATGTGAAAAAAAATTAACAGTTTTAATTTTAGCAATTACCAAATGAAGTATTAGGCTGGGCATGAAATTAATTTTAGAGGGTTGAAATGTGAGCAAGGCACAAACACTGAAAACGACCAAAATTTGTGTAACTGATATTTTTGCTGGGTTCCTTCTGCAGACTTTCTCATACCACAGGAAGCTAAACTTGTGGTGAAAAGAACACAGAGACAAGACATTAACATCAAAACAAACCAAGGTTTAATTTGAAACAGAGATGCAAATAATTTTACTAAAGACAAACATCCCAAATTAAAATAAAGTTAAAATTTTGTTAAAATTAAATTTTGCTCCCTTTACTGGGAATCAACCCTGGACCCTTTAACAGACCAGCTACTGCTATACTTTGAAGGCCTCTGCCCTCAACATAATTCTAGCTATTAACATGTATTTGCTGAATTTTACCAAACATCAACAATGAACTCACAGTTCAAACACTTGGGCTGTAGCTTACTTTTCGGTGGCTCAGATTCTTTCACTATTATGGGTCATTGACTGTGATCTTTAACTATCAACACTTAATAAGTTTGTCTTGAATCCCATTATATGAATTGCCAAAAATATGAAGAAGCAGGGCCTTAAAGGCAACACAGCGCACAGCATGAAGGGCACATCACATTCATATCAACCTTTGCATTTTCTTTCACAGATCTGGTAACCAATAATATTAGTTTAGATACAGCAGGAAATATCAATTCAAATATGATTATGCCTGCTACAAGACCTGTTTCCAATATGGGGCCTGATAATACACTGTAATGGCTATAGCTGCTACACTAGCATTACGGATCACACATTTACCTGTAAAAGCTGCACTTGTCAAACCTGTGAGGATGAGGCAAGCCACAAAAGTCTGACCAGGATCTACAATATCCACAAGAGCTCCACCTAGAAACTTAATGAAGGTGTAACCTAGTTGCTGACTGCTCACTATTAGACCTGTTAATGCAATAACACAACAGAAGTCATTGTAATGTAAATCTCTAACAGAACAATGAATGCTCTTGGAGTTACTTGTGAGTTGGGAAGGGTGGTAAATAAAAAATATCCTTTTGCTCTTGAGGTTACTATAAAATAGAAAGAGAATATAGGCTGTTGAGACAGAGAATGAAAGGAGGTTGGAGCCTCCTGGAATAAACTTCACTCATGCACATCTGGTAGTGACTGATTTAGATCCTGTCTGAAAACAATTTGATTTCAAAATTGCAATCTAAAAAGTTTGTGAAATAAATTTGAATATGGACAAGATTTGAAGACTTTGTCCACTAATTTGGAGTAAGGGCAATGACTATCCCATGGCCCTTGTGGTTAAGGTAAGAGAAGATTAGAAAGGGAACACAGACTGTTGAGGCACAGAATGAAAAGAGGTTGGAGGCTGCTGAATTAAACTTTGTTCAGTACATTTGGTAGTGACTGGTACGAAGATACAGAGATCCTAGCTGAAAACAATTTGATTTCAAAATTGCTGTCTATAAGGTTTCTGAAATAAATCTGAATAAGAACAAGATTTGAAGACCTTGTCAACTGACTTGGGGTAAGAGCAAGGATTATCCTGTGGCTCTTGTGGTTAAAGTAAGGGAAGAATAGAATGGGAACACAGACTATTGAGGCAGAGAATGAAAAGAGGTTGGAGGCTGCCAAAATAAACTTTCTTCAGCACATTTGGTAGTGACTGGTACCACGATCCTTAGATCCTAGCTGAAAATAGTTTGATTTCAAAACTGCTGTCCATATAGTTTATGAAATAAATTTGAATAAGAAATAGATTTGAGGATTTTGTCAATTGATCTGGGGTAAGGACAAGAAGGCCACCAGAACTGCCTACTGCTTACATCACATAGTGCTGTCACTATTGGTATGGGGTTGACCAAAATGGCAATTTCTTTTTATGATATCAAGTGAAACTTTCTGTCTGAATTATCTCTTCTGCTTATCTTTCTGTTGGAATGATCTATTCTGCAAGACTTTCTGTCACAATTAATCTTTCTACGTATGGCGACTATTAATGTTTTCCTTCTCTTAGTAGTCTTAGACATGCAGTAAGCAATAAAAGAGGACTTACAATAAAAAGCCAAAGCTGAACAAATTTGTCCTAATAATATTAAAATCAGTGATACTTGCCTAGCTGACTGTTTTCAAGTTGCTCAGACTCTGCAATCACTGGGGCTGCAAATGATACTGACTGTCGGACATAAACAAGTGCCAGATATCCCAAGAACAGGAAAGAGAACATTACTTGCAGATTTCTGGTTAAGGCCATGACTGATCTCCCAATATCTGGTAAATCAACTGCAAACAAAAAAAAATACTTCATCAGCCCTATAGTCGGAAAGGGGCAAGGGGAGAAAAGCCGAGGGTAAATGGGGTTAAGTAGAAAGCTACTCCATGTGCAGGCAATGTTTGGGCTCTATCAGTTCCCATCTGCTGTGAAGAAAATTATTGAAGATGGAAGGAGGAGTGCAGCAGCTAGACTAAGCAGTATTTTGTTCTGTTTCTGCGTGATTCTGGATCGGCATTAGACAGATGAAAGAAGTATAAATGTGATATTAATAGGTTTATCCCTATTATAAGTCCTGTCTAACTCCCCACACAAAACTAAAATACTTTTATTAGGTGTACACCACTGATTTCAAAGAAACAGTGTGTTTGGACACAATAGCCAACAGTTCCTTACATCAATCAGCTGAACTTCTGCCTCGAGCGACAAGCAATGCAATGAAAGGTCTTTCTGCTAAAACTAGGTCACATCCCAAGTAGTTGGAACCATCTTCATGTGTCAAGTGTCACTTGTATTAAAACAATTCAACAGCTAAATTTAACCTCTTTGATCAGCATAGAGACTAATTCAATCCCGACCAAAATAAGTCATGTATTGTCATTGAAGCTGGCTGACCTAATGACATAAGCAAAATCTTGGGACTCTTCCAGGATGTGCTTGCGTAAGGGTTTGGAGCAAGTTTATGGAACAAAAACCATTCGTCTCTTGGAAGAGTCCCTAGACATGATTCTTAGTTCTCAGATTTGTCTAGGCCCTTCCTTCCCTGGACACTTCTACTTCTCCAACTCTTCCCCATAACCTTGCCCCTAATCCTTAATAAAGTTTGCAAAGCACATCTTGTGAGGGTACCAGGATTTTGCCACGTGTAGAACTTGACTTACTGTCAAACGAAAAAGTCTACTAGTCTAGGTCTTTCTTTGCTAGAGTGAATGCAGCATGCTGTGTATGCCAGTCTCGACGTTTAAAGTTTGAAGGACCATGACTTGCTAATTTCAAACAACTTTGAGTCAGTCAAGATTAAGCATGCATATTTCCTACAAGAAATTTTAATGGAAATTCCCAGGAAGCAAAAAGTGCCTTTTCTGAGAAATCCAGAACGTCTTAAGCCTACACCATGGCTAAATTTTATCATGTTCCAAACTCATTTTGTTATTGTTAATCGGGTTTACCCAAAGCAAAGGTAGGAGCCGAGTCATAGTCTACGCCTTCACAGTCTAAAATGAAAACGGGGATTTCTATTCTACGTAAAAGACAATTCTTGGAAATGCGCTGCCGAATTACGAAATAAACAAAAGAGGGAAATGGATAGAAAATGAGTGGGGTTGGGGTGGGGAGAGAATGGGGCTTCAGTGAGCTTGAATAGCGACAATGCAAGAGAAAATATTTGCCAGAAAGTAATTATTTTAGTTATGGCAAAGAGTGTGTATGTTAGATGAAATCAGCTTTCTTAGCCGAATCAGCCGACTCTGCATTCTCCGCGCGTAGACTATTTCTGAAGGTACCCTGATGCTGTATGACAATAAAGTAATGAAAGTGTGAAGATGGCAAGCGGAAATCCCCACATCCTCGTTGTATTCTGCGGTAAACTGTACAAACTTCACAAATGAAAAGTTCAAACTTCTCCCCCCCCCCCCCCCNNNCCCCCCTTTCCCAAAACTCGTTTTCCTCTAAATCCTGAAAGGTAAATTTGCTTCTTTAAATATATAGGCTATAATAAATGTTATGAAGTCAAATATGATGTACATTGAATCTACGGGTCTAAAGATAGGCAGGCCAAGTATAATATTGTGGGGGGGATGAGAAGGGGGCATTTTGTGAGCTTTTATAATCTGTAAGTGTATTATCTGGGGGTTAATCTATCGAGTGTCTCTGCTTTTGCACAATGTTTTTTAAAGCCAATTTTCAACTCTAAAAGTGACACCACAATTTGAGTTACGCTGGTGTGAATTAAGTAAAGAAATAGATAAACCAGTGTCTATATAGTTACCAGTGTCTACATAGTTACGGTGCTGATGAATCTCAGTATTTACACACTAGTCAGTTCACTTGGCAATTAATTTTGGTATGGACGAGGCTAATTAATGCAAAAGAGGCCCATCCGAGCCTTTTATTATTCTCTGCGCTCATCATCAGATGGGTCGAGATATAGTCCGGTCGTTTATGACACTTTGTGCGCTTTGTGATACCACATTGGTCTTCACATGGTAAAATCTTCATCATTTTCTGATTCTAAAACGAAGTGGGCCGTCATGGTATGACCATTGGAACCACCTAAACGTGGGTCTCGAAGATGCTTAAAAAAAAGCAGACGTTTCCTAATTGCCGTTAAGTGAGAAACAAATACTTTACCATGTAAATGGTCTATTGAAATGATCTGACCAAATATTTGTTTTCACATTCTGTAGTGTTTTCCATAACGTAAACATACAAATCATCTTAAAACGAAGTTTAATTGTTGAAACACGCATTAGGCCGGAATTTTTTTTTTTTTATGCGCAGAGCACACTAATCTCTTCCTTTGCCGCCAAGCTAGCACAACAAGAAGACTCTTTGTATAGTTTAGTCCAGTCCGGCGCACATGAGCGTAGATTAAGCTGTGCAATGCTGACTGATGAGCCATCTATAGTTTAACATGTCAGCAAGTCAGGTTGGGCGAAGTTATATCACTAGAAATATCTGAGCCCTACAGAGTAGTCTAACCTGATGATATTTTTGACCTTTGGTGTGAATTTGGTAACGTATTCGTCAACAAAAACGGGAAGAGGATAAAGGAGAGAGAAGACAGAAGGAAGAGAGAGAGAGAGAGAGAGAGAGAAAGAGAGAGAGAGAGAAAGAGATGGGGGGTGGGGGAGAGGAGAGAAATTGGAGATAGAGTAGCAGATGGGATAATATAAAATAAGAGTTAGGGAAGAAAAACGCATCACTGGGAGATTCTCTATGATCATAATCTAGATCTAGGAACTCAGTGCTTACTTTTGCATATCTGGCCCCTAATCCGAACTGCCAACATTTGGGAAAAACTGTGATATTTATGGCATTTTATTTCGTTTTGCTTGACATGAGTTTGCATTCATATAATGTTCCCACCTGTTGATGTTATTTTGCCTGCAGGTTTGCTTATGGAAAATGCCGTTCACTGTCGGCATGCTTTCAGATTGAGGATTTTATTGTTATTAGAAAGTCCATTGCAAACAACCAAAACAGTGAATACGTTTTGTACCGACGAACTTTACGACTTTATTAAACAGAGACCACCGGCAATGAACCTTTTTGCGACTGGTTGCCATACACAACCAAGTGGCGTTGGTTATTGGAATCCGAAAGCAGAGGCCGTCAGTACCTTTCAGAGCACAGCACTACAGTTCTCTCAGGTGCTAACAATTGTCGATGTTTTTTTTTGTTTTCTAAAAGTACTTCTGTTGTCATTACTTCTTGTTTGTTCATAGAAAATGCAAAAGAGCCGCTAGATCTATTTACTCAAAGCAATAATGAAACTAGACTAGACATCTAGTTAGCAAAATAGATGTTTTGCCCAGTTTTGGATTGCTTTGTGAAAACGAACGAAAAGATGTGTGCTGTTGTAACTATCAATTGTGTACCCATTTTGGAAGGAACTCCAAATGAGGCTGATATTCCCAACTGAAACTCATGCCTACTAATAAAACTCAAACCCAACTCCTACCCCTAACCCAACCCCTAACCAAATGTACACGAAGACAGGAATGTCACACAAAGAGAGTCCCTAACCCCATTATCTATTAAGAAAGATACAGTAGGTGTGAGCTTCATTCAGACTGCCTCCCTTCCTTCCATTTAATCATTCTGTAAAGTACAGAAATGCATGCCAAAATGCAAGACAAATATCAACTCAGCACCAAGTTTATCAGTGTAGCTGTGTTAATGGACCAATACACGAACATCCCAGTGCATGAATAGCGTCACTTTTTCATGCCTTATCTTTGTACAGGATCAATCTTGCATTGGTCCATAAAGTCTGTGATTGTGAGTATGTGTAAGCATTTAAAGTACAACAGATATTCTAAGTATGATTTATGATTTAGTCATATTGCCAGCACCTGCAAATGTTTACTTTATTGCTATGTGAAGCACTGTTTGTTAAACAATATGTTTTTTTCTTTCTGAGCTGTGATTATTCTTCTTGTAGACCACACTATCTACTGCAGGAATTGAGGAAGCAAGGACTGTTTCACACAATTTGGAACTGATATAAAATAGCCTGTGGAGCTTATACTAAAATAATGTTTTACAGTTTGACTTAAAGTAAAGGAGATATGGTATAAATTTTGTGTGATGAGAAATCTTTGAAAGTTATTATCTACCAACTTTGACCTTTATTTTATCTTGAAGCCAGTTAGACCCATGACATCCTAAGTAGTCCAGAACTCAATAGATGTGGAATTTATGACCAGGTATGAAATGCGCATTCTAGCAACAAGGATTACATCCATCTAATTATAACAGATAAAGGATGTATCAGAAAAGTACATTTCCTCTCTGCTATCCATATTTTTTGAAAACACACAAGTATAAAGAGACACATGGGACTCTAAATAAGCATGCATAGATTCTTGAAATGCAAGCAATTCAAATATTAGACAGAGATGAGAAACTCAGGGATAAGAATAAGAACATTCATGGTTTGCAGTATGGATAAAAAGAATGCTGGTGGGTTGAAATGCTTTACAGGCAGGAAATACGGTCTTAAATCAGGACAAGGAGAGGGGAGAAGCAGTTTCATGAGCTGTTAGAAAAGACAATCAGTGTTTAGACTATCTTGAACTTACTGGCTGAAAATCTCTGACAGTCAGTCTCTGACGTTACACACTTCAGCATCTTGCCTACTTAGTGCAAAACTCTAGTCCTATGCGCTGAACTTCCATATTGAATTGACCTCATGAAGTCAAATACCTCACAAATTTGGTCCCTTGAAATTAAAATTTGTGAGATTCTACAACATTAGCAGAGGGCTGCTGATGTTAATTTGGAAATCATAAAGAAGCAAATGCTGCTTCTTTATGTTTCTATACTTTCACTAGCTTCCATTGTCACACGGCTATTAGTTCAGAGATCATGTCATGACAGGATATTTGGTGTGAGATTTTATACTCATCTTAGCCTCAAAGAGTAGGATACAACCTTGAAATTTGATTAGGCAGATAATTAAGATGCATGGGATATTTTGATTTTGCCCCAGTTTTGGGAGAGGAAGATAAAGTAAAAACTCACCTAACACAGCACATTTTGTTGTCCTATCAGAAACTGCACCCAGTCCTCTCAGCTTGCAAGTCAAATATGCTAACCATTATATTTAAAGGATTCATCATATTTTATTCTACCATCAACCAAATGTTGCCCTAACCTCCACATGTGTACTTATTCATCAAACACGTGAATTCTGACACACTTTCCAATCACTCACAAGTATGTAAAGCTTGTTTCCCCCTACATGGCAGTATTCATTACTCCCACCCTGATCAGAAACAGACCATGACCTATAGCAATTAACAGTTAATTCAGTACTGATCTTACCCTGAATTTTACAAGATCTTTTATTGAACTCTCTCTCTCTGAAGCATTTTAAGTTTGTTGTGACTCTTGCTTTCATTTCAGCTCTAACATTTTGGCTTGGAATAATAAACAATTTACCGAACATGGCGGATGCGGTGAGGCTTTCCCTTTGCTAGTAGTTCTAGTTTTCCTGACTCACAGTGATTTGTCTTATAATGTGTGACACATGAAGTCACTGTGTTTGTTGATGTTATAAATACAGAGTTCAGTTAAATGGGTTTCTCAAGCTGATCATGCCGTTGAGAGTGTGTTTTTTGTGTGTTAAGTCTTTATGGTTTGCAAGATTTCTAAAATGTGTGGAAATTACTAAGGAGTGTTAGAAAAAATAAGATGTCCAGCACATTTTCCTGTGTTGCCTCATCTGGAACAGTCGTTCAACATAAAGAGGGCTATGTAATCTGTGTGACTATTGTTCTATGTTGTTCTATTACTTAATTCTCTCTTCTTGTCTACTTGCTTTGTCGATCAATTATCATCTGATTCTGTTTGACCAAAGGTAGGAATAGATAACATTCATGCAACATGCTTATCATGATTGTCAAAATTGAAGAAAGACTTACAATAGTCCTTGAAATCAAGGGTAAGTTTGAATATGGATACTCTGCTGCTTGACACAATCACTTGCAAATATTGTTCTTTGAAGATGGTGTTAAGTGGCAGTTTAAAATTTTTCAAACATTTTCATCATCTTTGAACTGAAATGTATGTTCATGTTTACTTGACCAGGATAAGAAAAAGTCAAGGGGATCTCTCAGCCCAAAAGTATGAAATGAATACAGGCAGATAATAATTTGCCCAATTATATTTACCTTTCTTTTGATAACTTACCTTTCTATGTGAAGTTTTAAAGTTAGTGCACCTAACCTGGCAATATTAGTTCTCCAGGCCATTATTCACTAGTCTGTACATATGATATATCGAGGGGTGCCTGCGCAAACACTGTATCATTATATGAATTATATTAGGGAGATAAGGTCTTTGCGCAGGTACCCCTCGATATGGCTACTACCTGTAGCTCTTTGTGAAAGCAATCATCATAAAGTGATGGTGTCTTTACATGGGTTGGATTTTTATTGGTAGATTAGTTAAGAAAAGTCTTTCCCTGTCAGGCATCCATGTGGAGTTGGGACAGCTCACAATAGTGATATGACGAGGGAGAGTTGGATGGTCAGCCACACAACCTTTGAATTCACTGGAGATTGGGAAGAGGATGGGAGAGTTTTTATAATGATTGGGACATGAATGAGAATGGTCATTTTTAGTCACGTTATACAGGTGATCGCCATTGTGAAGTGGAGGTCATATAAGTGCTAGTAGGAAATTTGAACTGTTAGTCATGAAACCTGGCTGCCGGCTGGGCAAGTGGTCGCAATTTGAAAGTGGTTTCCGGGCTTGACCATGATGTCATTACTCAGTGTCCCTTGCTCTGAGCTCCTAAGGCTAATGACTCTTCAGATGTAAAGAGTTAGAGTGCGTGAAAAGGGAACTGACCTGTGCATCATATATTTGGTCAAGACTCGGTGAGGTTTTTTCAGAAAATCCTATTTGATTACAGTTGTAGATGTTTGTCATATGAAAGTACCTGTAGAATAAAATGGTGGTAGTGGTCATTCATTACTAATATTGCCAGAAGGTGAATACAATTTTTCCCAGGCCTTCAGTTATTTTGACCATATTTATTCCTTTTCATGTATTAATGACCTAATCTTTGCTCTCATTCCCGACAATCTGCCCCAATCCTGATTTGAATGGAAATGTTTGCAACAGTCACTGTCATAATACAGATGTACATAAACTTTATCTATGAGTACTGCAAAAAGTGAGTAAAAGATGATATGGACCACTTAACTGATTAACCTTATTGGGAGATGAGTACCTACAAACAGTTTATGTAGCCATAACATGATGAGCAACAGGAATAAGGTAATGATAACTGGCTGCCTAAAATCCAGATGAAGTTGACTACACTTAATCACAATGCCAGAGGAGCATGGAAATAAATGCAATTAAGTGGAGGATGTGATTAACCGATACTACATATAGAATGTTTTCTAAAATATATTGTGGATTCGTACAAAAATAGGAGTAAGTAGACTGCAGTGAAGAGTGTGGTTGACCATATCAAAAAGACCTCATGTGTTCATTCCAACTTGAGTTGGCCAGGCAACAACACTATTACTAACCTCACGTACCAATATAAAAACACGACTCCTCACCAAATTGGAAAACTACTATGATTAAGCTGATTAGTGAACGGGACCATGTTTGTCATCTTCTACATGATATATTGCCTATTTCATTGAGATGTTAGAGTGAGGGTAGCACTGAGAAAGTAGTGTACTAAGTATTTAAAGAGACATAAAGAGTAGTGAACTGAAGAGTGTGGGAATGTGAGCAAATTATGGTGACATGACAGTATCTACGGGCAAACGTAATTTTGAACTCTACCAACGGGATCAAATGGATCTATTTGGCTAATGTGTGTATTTAGATACAAGCCTTTGCATGCTGTCATGTCCCCAGCATAGCTGATGTTTTAGTTGTTTATGTAGGTCATAAAGAAACCGTAGTTTACCCATTATTTCACCCCCAATCGCAGCAGTAGCAAAGCATTTACAGACTTTTATTTACCTGCTTATGTTACATATTTCATTGTAGATCTTGTACTCTCATAAGGACCAAAACACTAGTAACAGGACAGAGAGAACAATATGCTTAGAATGTTTTGTGTTTAGCTAAGTGTGCATTGGATTCTATCCACCTATGCATTTTACTTGAAATTTGGTAGAAGCATTATTAGCCAGTTGAGTAGTAATTATTATATATTTGATTGAGAGAGATGCTTCATGGTTTAGACCATTATAGCTTAGTATCCTACTTTGCCTTGGTGCCATTTGTTTGAAATTCAGCTGAAAAATGTATTTGTTTTTGCTGACAAAGAAAGGAACCTGTCAACCTGAGCTAGGTTAAGGTTCTGTAAAGATTTATTTGGCATTATATTCATATTACTTTCTTATTTCCTATGTTATATAGCACATGTATTGGAAGCTTTATCACATATACATATTATGAACCAAGGTCAAAATAAGCTTATTGGGACACCAAAGATCTTTGGTGGTTTTGCTGACCCAAAAACATATATCATCAACAGGAGGCTTTCATCAAACCATCTGAGTCATGAAATGTCAAAGATGAGGATGAACAATATGGTCAGAGTCTCTTGGAGAGAAATTTAAAAAAAAAAAAAAAAAATTAGAAGGAAGACAGGTTTCTTCAATACATGTAGACCAGTCTGTTCTTTAAGGTTCGGAGTTGTCCACTATAGATAATGTCAGAGCGCTAAAAATTGCTCTATTCAATTCGTCGTCTCTAAATTTTCCACATTTAATTTTGATCACATTATGGATTGTTTACTGTGACTGATATTTGATAATAGGCATAAATGAGTAAGGACAACTTCTGGCCGTGTTTCATGTATTTATTAATAGATATAATATATAGTTCATATCATATTGCTTATATGCTGCACAGCAGTCACCTATGATGCTTCACGCCTCAGCTTGCTGCACTGAAGCCCATCACCATTTTTGCACTTTTTCTGCAAGATACCCCAGACTTTATTCTTGTTTTCTGTATTGCATAGTTTAGGAATATGTTACATTATTTATTGCACTTTGTCTCCGTTACCTCTGAGAAATATAGGTGGCTTTGTTACAAAGTTGGTATAATAGTGGTCAGTCTTTATGTGCTATCATGTTGTTTGAACCAAGAGCACTGATGAAAGGTTAAGCCTAGTTTTGAAAATGAAAACAAGGCATGGATTGGTTGCCAAGCATTTGACCTAAAATCTTGATTCATTAAATTATTATTCTGTTATCACCCACAGTAGGAAAGAGTATGATTTCCAGGGTGTCAGAATTAAATACAGGCATTTAGAAATGTTTAAAACTAACTTGAACATGCTTTTACTTTAACAGCAGAATTTGAGATATTAATTTTGTACTGGTACTCAAAAATGAAATTTAAAGTTTAAAAAATGATTTAATGTACTTTGTTTCTACATTAACTTGATAATAGATCTAATGTCAGCTTTATCCTAGTATTCAGTCAGGTTATTGTGAAATTGATTATCTTTCCGAGAGTTATGCATGACTGCACAAATATATAAGGATGAATTTGATTTCTTTATTTTCACATTGTAAGGTTTGGCTTTCTCCTGCCAGGTTACATATTAGCATGCCAGTTTACTCTGATAGTGGTCGCTTAGTTTTCAAGAAAGTTAACATGTTATTTTAGGAATGCTTGAAATCTTTACCATGCATCTTTTTGTTTGATGCAGAGCAAAAAGAGGAAGATGTCAAAGGCTGATAAGGAACGTATGAAGAAGGAAGAACAAGAGAGAAAAGCTTTGGAGGAGGGTGAGCTATATTGTTTATGTTGCCTTTGGGTGTATTGTCTTTTGATTATCACAGAGCAATATCTGGTTTAAAGTCTCTCAGTGCTTTTTTTATTACAGATTTCAGATTACATAACTTTCACACTTGCTCAGTATCAGATGTCTCATTACCTCTCTACTTCAGGATATGTGATGTCATCCCCCATTATCTTTCAGGGAATACGGGAACAGTGTATGCATGCAAAAGACTTGGTGTTGCATTTTCAATTGAGAAATATTATAGAAGATATTAGTTTGGTCACAAATGTGTTGTACTGAAACTGTCTCGGAGAAAAATGTTGGAGATCTCAGTGCTGTAATGGGACTGAAAGCAAACATTTGTATATTAATTCAAACATATTTAACAGTGAATGTACGATGACAAAAATCTTTTGGCAGAGTAGTACACTTGACATTTTTATTCCTCCAATTTGTTTCATTATGCAAACTCATGTGAATGGGAATATATACATGAACATGAGTCTAAAATAGAATTCAAATATAGGAACTGAAACAGACATAACAATTTGTCATGTTTACTGTATGGTTGCACGGCAGCATGTTGTCTGTAGAGAATGTGACATCCAGATGGGAGTGGTTTTTACTGCCTGTCAGTGTGCCACAATAATTATATTTTGAAGTAAAGTAGAAGTTTTGTGTGCTGTATTGCATTCAAGGAGTAGGTATCCTTTTACTTCTCAGCCTCACTTTTGCAATGAATTTTGATTTGCTTGCTATCAGAGGTCATCCAAATTGTTTTTAGTTTGATAAAAATGTTCACTGAAAAAATTCTGATGTGTTTTAAAACACAGATAACTCAATGAACAGAGCAACATATTCAAAGACAAGTTTACTTGATGGTGGGTGTGGGTGGTAAGTTAGGGGTTAAGGAACAGAAGCAGCTCACAGTTTTAGTGATCAATGGATCATAAATTTATTAAGCATGTTACAAGTTTGAGTCAAGATGATTGAAGATAGTCGCACAGTGATATATATCTTGATAAAATAAATGGTAACCAGTTAATTTCACCACCTGTAAATCAATTGACAAGATACAATGAGACTTTTGGGGTTGGAGGAGCATTGAAAGAATCAATGTTGGCCTGTGGTCAAGGATTTTGATATATTTTTTGTTCATTAGTTTGCCTTTGGCTAAAACTCCCCATGTTTGACCTAGTTTCACTCCACCCCATCCCCCTCTCCCCTATTCTCCCTCTCTTTTTCAGTTCATCAGTTCTTGAGTACTTGAGTTCTAATCACTTAGGTATTTGATTGGTTTATGGGCAGTGGGCAATGAAAATCATGACAACGGAAATTGGCATATTATGGTGGGAAACTCACCATCACTGTGCACTTTCTGCAACCGCGGAAAGGTAAAAAAAAACTTGCATAGAAAATACCGAAATATTGTTTTTGGCTGTTACAAGTCTTGAACTGTGAAAGAAAATTTGTGAGAAATGTCATGCATATCATTTATGTCAAGAGCTGCTTCTGTTCAGTTGTGGTGATGGAACAAATTTGTATTCAGTATTGCAGGTTCCTCTAGCAAGGTGATTTAGTTTCTTTTAGCACCCAGTTAATACTGGTCCTGCTCAAGATAGGCCAGTATTTTTGCACCCCAGTTTATTTTTAGTTTGTTTCAGTTGTCTGTTCCATCTTTTGAATAATTTTGTATTTGTTTTCTCATTATTTTATGTTTTCTCTGCTACCATTTTAGTAACAAACAAAAGTTACTCAGCATTAACAGATTATTGGATATGTTGGCCTAGTTTGGTCATAATAATAGAAAAAACAACAATGCCCATAACGATTATGAAAATGGAACTAGGACTTTAATTGACTCTATAAGGAAATTGGTTTACGATGCAATACAATGTTATCATCTCTTCATGACACAAATACATAGAAAAAATGTACATCATACATGTAAATATGTAATGTTTACGAATGAAACACATAACAAAGTCACTGTTAGTTGCCGCAGTGCAGAGCCATGCCTCTCCCTCCCCTCTGTTTGAAAGCCATGAGTCAAACACATAAACCTTAGATTTTGCAGTTGTCATTTTCTGAATACGAGTCACAAACCACACGTCGCACTGCCGATGTGCATGATCTGATTGTCTGATGAATGCGTTGGCAGTGTGGTTGCTTCATCATGGAACTGTTTTGAATTGCTGTCTGAGCCCAAGAAGGATAACTTTCTTCCTGCTAACAAACTTCTGATCTTGGGGTTTATATTACGTGTATAGTCTAGGACCTTAAATTAATTCCTTGGGTAGATGGGGCAGTCGCCCAGGACCTTGCAACTCTTAAGGATCCACTATACATTAGCCTACACCTCTCAAAGATCAAGGAGTTGATGCTCATTTGTTCATCCTAGAGGTGCCTCGTCAGTTGTGTTGTTCCCACAATAACAGCAAGACTCTATAGTGTAGAAAAGGTAAATTCCTGAGCACACAGTTGTTCAACTGATCTGCCGCAATTGACCTATCAGGACTTCAAGTCTATGTTTATGCTTTTGTTTTTTTTTTTAAACCTTTTCCATTTTTGGTAATTTTTGATTCAAGACAGAGTGTACATTACTGCCATCAAATATGATGTCTCAAACAGGTACACATATTCCCACACTGATTTAATTCATACCTCAATAGATTGTTTTGATGAGGAGTACACCAAATTCATCATGGACACCCAAATGTTATGATGTATTACTCACAATCAGTATATGTACATTCTGTTTTTAACAACGCTGTAACTGTAACATTATGCACATTAGTATCACAATACCATGAGATTTTCTAAAGCAAAGAGTAGTACGGTGTTTACCTGCAGCAGAGTTAGATTAAGTATAAGCCATACAGTTGCTGCTGAGGGTCTCGAAGTCTGAAGGAGCTGCTCAGAATTGCAGAACTTTTTGTTTGTCACAGTTTTAGTACAGTGAAACTTATAGAAGAAATCATTTGACGCATGACTTTCTGCAGTATGTATCTGGTAATTTCTTTATAGAGAGATATAATGATTTATGCAATTAAATCTTACATGAGGTTTGTTATGTATCTCACTGCTAGTGGTCTGCTAGTGTTCAGTTGTTACGTAACTTTAGTCTCTTTCACTTATTAAATGGGACTTACACAGCTTTCCATAGCATGGAACTTCACCATGATTAGCCTACAGGAGCTCCAATGATGGGGAGGAAGTCGTTGGAAGGGTGGAGGATGGTAGGAGAAGGCAAGAATCAATTTTTGGATGCCTGTTGAATTTACCAAACCACTTTTATCTTTTAGTTTTGCCATCACTCATTTCCTGTCTTCTGCTGACAAGTTTTAATGAGAGAATCTCAGTAACTATAGATCCGCACTCCATATACACTTTTAACAGCACCATTAATAAGTTTTCAGTAATTAAATAAATAACCATGTGGAAACTTATTACTTCAGAAAATTCATCATTTCAGCAGGATATGCATTACTCTTTAGCAACTATTAGCTGCCATATTCTCGGATATCTGGAAAGATGGTTTTCCACTGATAAACATAAACTTTACTTTTTAGGATATGGCCACACGTCCTTTTGGAAAAAAATGTTGATTCATAGACATTGTATGAATAAGATTCATTCACCTCTTCCTCAGTCGACCCACTGTAAAATAGGCACCTGGATATAGGCAGTGAAAGATACTGTTAGAATGTCAGTGATCTGTGTCTGTAAATGCAGTAGCACTGTAAGTGCCCAGGGAGTCGAAGGAGTTATAGAGTGATCTGCCTGGCTGGGGCAAAAATGTGAAGGCACATGAGCCTAGATATGGAAGTGATAATTGTCATTGTTATTACAGTGATTGAAGACAGTATTTTTGGCAATTTGTAAATGTATTAGTTGTATATACACTGTTGGTCGTTGTGCTTTGTTCTTAAGAGCTGACACATGCAGGATTTTTATTTCAGAGCAAGCCAGAGTTAAAGCAGCAGAGGAAGCCAAGACCAGAAAGAAGGAGGAAGCTGCTGCAGCTGTTGAAAGAGCTAAGCTAGAAAATGAGGTTTGGATAAAGAACACATTTTATATTAGTGATGAAGTAATTGGGTCACTGGAAGGGGAAGAGGGATCACAGTGATTGTTGAGTAGATCACTCAATCACTGATGATATTCAGACATTTCTGTTAATGCAACTTCTGCTAATAGCAATATCCTCCAGAAAAGGAAAGGCACCTTTTAATCACAACTTTTTTTTTGCTCCCGGGGAGTTGTTATTAAGCAGAACTGACTGTACCAATCATAGTAAGCAGCTGAGGCTTGGAGATAAACAGGAAATAGTTTATATAGATCCACCTAACCCCCTGATCTGCACTTCTATCTTGCATTGTAATTAAAAAGATTACTATTGAAGTTTAACACAGTATAGAAAATATGGAGGTGATAGGGAAGGGCAAGATAAAGAGATGCAAACAAGTAGAGGTGGAAGGATGAAATTCTGTACTGAATATTCCTTTGTAGGAACGCAAAAGACGCAGAATCGATATGACAGAGCTTCAAGAAATCTTGGAAAGGAATGAGAATCAACTGAGAGAGTTGAATCAAGCTCGCAGGGTGCAAGCTAAGGTGAGGATACCAGCATCTGAGTGTTTGTGTTGTGCAGAGAGCTTTCATTTTGTGTTTCTTCACGTAGCATTCTGCATCAAAACCCATCAGTAGTGAAACATTTTAATGACTGGAAGCATTGCTCTGTAAATTAGCTGTTTCAGTTTGCAATTACAGTTTACACATCAACTGATATTTATCTTAAATATCCACCACAGTGGGCTCGATACATGAGATGTGATGGGTCTCCCGACCCGGTGAACCAAGGGGAAATAAACACATACATCAACCTGCGATTGGAGGACAAGACTCGCAATGATGCTGAAAGTGTTTTGAAGGACAGCCAGCTGGATTTGTCTGTAAGTGTTTCTGTATATGAATGGATTCATCTTTCCTTTTCTCATCCCCTTCTCCCATCCCTCTCTCCCTCATCTCGATCCCACCTCAAAGGAACAAAATATTTGTTAGATGGAAGTATCTTCTTGTGAAGAACTCCGTTGCTCTGCTCTGAGTAAGAGTTTCCTATCTAGACATACTTTTTTGTCACAAATCATTTTCAGGTTTTTCATTTGGTACACTGATAAGAGCAAAAGCTGGAGGAGTTGATGTGTTTACCATAACCTAGACCAAATTAAGCCCTGAGAGGCAAAGTGAGCTGGTTTGAATAAGTAGGCCAAGGAATTTTTAAAAAAACTGCCTGTTGAAGTGTTCATAATGAGCTAATAATAAACATACCAACAATGGTACTTAACATTTTTATATATATTTTTCAATGCTAAGCCAGAAGAGTAAATTTTGCATGTCAGAGTGAATGGTACAAAATTAGGCAACAAAGAGAATTCAACCTTACTGCAGGGACATGGAACTTGGACATTAGTTAGTCATTATAATTATTATAAATTATATTCAATACATTTACACAAGTTTTTGTAGTAGTTTGCAACGAGACAAATCACATTGATTTTGCATATGGTTTTTCCTCCTTGCAGCTCATAGAAGAATTGGATTTCTTGATGAGAGACACACCAGAAGGGATACTGACAGAAAATGATACTGCTCTGTATCGGGAGGTAATGGTTGTGGGCTGTAAAGTCTTTCTTTATAAAATGCATTAAATAAGGATTTCTTTTGGCCTTTGAACTTGTCTCTGACCAACATGTGGACTTTGCAGTGCTGTCATAAGTTATCAGCTTTCTCTGGAAATTGACTGCAAAAGCTTTCTTGGTAAAATCTTATTGTGAAATTCTTGTACATTATGTTGTTGTAATCTGTAAGGTTGATGTAATCCAACCTTGGTATATTATGTGGTGGTTTTTTTGGTTCCTTTTGCAGACCACTTATGAGCTTAAGAAACTGATTGGATGCAAACTTGACCTTGCCAGCCTGCAGATTTTGTGTGATGCTACAACTTTGGCAAACACGGAGACAGGCAACCTCCAGCATGTGGTCAAGAATGATGACATTGCTCTGTGTGTATGGGGAAACATCATGAAAAACCCAAGGTTTGTCTGCTCAAATCATAATAGTATTCTATCTTCTGGTAGAAATTTTGTCCTTACAGCTGAAGGATCTATGATTCTGTCAGAACACTGAACCTCTCTTTTTCAAAATTCCTGTCTCATTATATATTAAGAACTTATTCACAACCTCTGAGCTGAATAGCCAGCTTGGCTGAGTGAATAGTAAGCTCAAAATCTAGCACCTAATCTAGCACCTTCTTTTTCATGTTACCAGGGACATACCAATTGCATGTTGGTTATACATGATTTAATATAGGTCATCATGTCCCATCTCTACAAGACCGCCAGTGATAACCTTGATTTTGGGGATAATGGTTGACTCTAAAGCTAAGTTCACTGCAAACCTCAGAGTGAGTATGAAAGAATCAGAGTTCAGTTCAGAACTACAGTATTACAATTTCATTGAATGAATTATGGTTATAGAATAATTGAAGTGACCCTCTGTTTTTCTTTGTTTCTGCTTCTAGAGTCAGGTCCTTTGAGTTTCCTGAAATACACTTCACCTTCGATATTCCAAGAGTCTTGGCATTGAGTGACTGTGCTGTGAGGGTACTGATTACATCCTTTGATCATTACTCCACCACCAGTAAGGCAGCCATTCCTCGGAGGAAAAAGAAAGAAGAAGGTAGTTATTCTCTTTGCCTGAAGAATGAGTCTTATATTACCTGACATCGTGAAATAATGCAATCTTTTTTGAATGATGTGAGGAGTATTATTGGCATATTTAAGAGGGTAGCACAGCTGTTTGTTTGCTTACAGAATAACACTATTGTGAATTTATATTTGAAATGTGTTAATCACAAACTGCTGATGTGACGCAATAGTTTTGGAATCTAAATTGAAAGAATGTATAGGTTACTCAGATATGGCATAAATCGGTGATATATGCATAGATTCAGACCAGTGTTAAATGTCCATATTATATAGGAAATGCTGATTTAGACAGTATTGGCAGTTAAACACAGTACAGAAAGTTTGCTAATATGATTGGGGAGAAGGTTTAGTAAGGCAGGGAAGAGCAGAACAAACGGAGAGCTGTTTTTAGTTGGTGACTAGAAGTAAGGTAAATATCAGTTGCTTGCTCCTGTCACTGACATATCCCATGGAGGCACTTACAGGGAANCAGTAAGGCAGCCATTCCTCGGAGGAAAAAGAAAGAAGAAGGTAGTTATTCTCTTTGTCTGAAGAATGAGTCTTATATTACCTGACATCGTGAAATAATGCAATCTTTTTTGAATGATGTGAGGAGTATTATTGGCATGTTTAAGTGGATAGCACAGCTGTTTGTTTGCTTACAGAATAACACTATTGTGAATTTACATTTGAAATGTGTTAATCACCATGCACTGGTATATTATTAAAGATGATAGTAAAGATATTATTAAAGATGATGCTTAAATATAGATGGCTTTCATTCAGAATAGTTCAAGGTGTAAATTAGATTAATGTCAGCATTCAATGTCAAAAAGTACACTAGTATTAAATGTCTCTTAACACAAGCTCAGGAAAGTGCAAAATGTCCTTATCTTTGAAACTAGCCTACTGGTTGTTTGAACCAATAGTTTTCATATCAGACTTAAGAGAATTTATAAACTGCTGATGTGACGCAATAGTTTTGGAATCTAAATTGAAAGAATGTATAGGTTACTCAGATATGGCATAAATCGGTGATATATGCATAGATTCAGACCAGTGTTAAATGTCCATATTATATAGGAAATGCTGATTTAGACAGTATTGGCAGTTAAACACAGTACAGAAAGTTTGCTAATATGATTGGGGAGAAGGTTTAGTAAGGCAGGGAAGAGCAGAACAAGCGGAGAGCTGTTTTTAGTTGGTGACTAGAAGTAAGGTAAATATCAGTTGCTTGCTCCTGTCACTGACATATCCCATGGAGGCACTTACAGGGAATGTTGCAGTAAAACGTCCATTCATACCTGTAGGGATAGGAAGTTGATTAGGGGAAGCTAGAATTATGGGGGCATGGAAACAACAGAGAGGATTGAAGCTGTAAAAGAGCTGAGTTTAATAGTTCATTTAATGAAAAGTTTATTATATCTGTCCTGTCAAAACGCATTTAGCTATTACCAATTATTTTCCTTTTAACAGAAATTGTAGAACCACCACCAGAGGAAAAACCAGAGACAGAGGAAGTTCAGGAAGCTGCAGGGGAGGAAGGACAAGAAGAAGGAGAGAAAGCAGAAGAGGAAGAAAAAGAAGAAACTGAAATTGTATGTGGTAAATGGTGTTTATGATCATTGTTACCATTTCATCATCATTACCATGTTGTGATTGTGTATAGAGAGTGAAATTTACAAGACAATGTATTACGGTAGCCAGATTAGGAGCATGGCAAAAGTTGTGGTTATAAATAATTATGATAATCCAGTGACTTAGGGTGAAAATACAGTATTGTAATACTTGAAAAATGTTGTGATTTAGCAGACTGACTGAGCAGATTGTATTTATGCATCCAGCCACTATAGAGTTAGTGCTTTAACAATCTGTCCAATTGACTTTAACGTTATAGGCCAGCTGAACTTTATTTTCACCAGATTAGGCAACACTGTTTCATTATAATAAGTCATTTTGATGGTGTGGGAAAAATTGGCACCTTTTTTTAAAACATTCCCTGCTCAGTTTCTGTGTTTGATGTTGACAATTTCTAAGGTTGTCTTTATACTTTTATTTAGTGTACTTTATCAGAGGATGTCTCAGAGTGCAATATGACGTAGTTGACACACTTCTATTCTTCAGGATCTGATGGCTGCACTGCGTGGTTCTGTAGGAGAGGAAGAAGAACACAAGGAGGAAGAGGAACCTGAAGAGGAAATTGAGGAGGACTATGCTGATCCTCCAACTCCAGGTGACTTGAGTGAAAATGCATATTGAGGGGGAAGTGTTCTACATCCGTATGGATGTCTTCTAGAACAGCTGTGAAATGCAAAGACTACCTTTTTTGGCATGCACCCCTGTTTGCCTTTATCTTGTATTTGTGTTTTTTACAGTAAGACTTACAATCTTGAATTGCTGATGGTTAGTCCATGATTTCAGGCTCATGAGATGTTTGAGTTTGTGCGTAAAATTTGATGAGGGAATGAGTGAGGGAGAACTGGAGCAGTATGAGTATGATACTTAGGGAGCACAAAACATCCTGCTGTATCATGTCTGGTTATAGGACAGCCAATGACCACATTTTAAAAAATGTTTTGCCGTTAAATGATCAATTCCTGGGAAGACTTCTGTAATGATAGCTATGATGTGGAGCTGGAATTCTGGAATTCTTTGATATATCAATCTTCTACTGTGTCAAAAACACATCATCTTGGATCTTCCTACCTACTTTAACAAAGTGGCAGGCAAAGTGATATGATAATAGTAATCATCATAATTAACACTAGCAGTGCTAGCTGATCACGCACTATGCAGCTCGCTGGCTGTGTGACCTAGTTTTACCAATGTTATAGCGGATCAGCGCATACAGCCTGACGGTTAGGACCCATTGCCAGGATACACAGCTGCATAAATACGATCGCCGCAGGTAGAGGTTTGTTGAGCGATGTGTATATATACTATTGCCGCACTGAACGGAGGCAAGAGCACGGTAGTATATATACTATCACAGCATCACGAGAGTTAAAATTATAACTCTCATATCCAAGCAATGCCTACTCACAATCCTTTACAATATTATTACTTGCAGACCAGACCACTTAATAACTCTCAAGTCTTTGGGGAGCCTATAGGTGCTGATCACTAGTATTTTAACAATATCTTTCACTGTCCGTAACCAGGTATCCATTCATCAGAGAGATGTTTAACATAATGATTTCATTTTCCTGCTAATCCTCTGGGCACTCTAATTTAACCTTGATTGATTGCATTGATGTAGATATTTAAGCTTGATGGATTGTTGTAGATGCATGGTGCACATTTGATCTTTTATTTTATCCCCAGAGCCCACAGAGTGGGAGGACTTTGATGAGGAGGACGACATTATTGACCTGCGTGCTAATGATGTGCTAGGTGGAATTCACATGTTCAACTTGGTACATATGCCACCACAGCCCAAGACTGTGGGATCATGGACGATTACGCAGTGTAACTCATTTTCCTTCTTCCTTTTTTATTTGCATGGGGGAAGACCTCTTCCAACCAAAGTTGTAAAAAATTCACATGTGTTATTGTGTAACAAAATTTTCAGTTTTGTACACAGTCTTCATATCATTGTCTTATGTTCAATTTATAGTAATTGTATATATGACATTGATATACAGAAATGAAAATCTTGGACTGAATTTGTATCTTTTTTCCAGTATGCAAATTTACACTCCATAAACTATGGGTCTTAAAGCTGGCAAGTCATCTGCAGTTAAAAAGGAAGGATCACTGATACATACATTATTGGTCCCAAGTGGCCCCTTAGAGTCCCAGGGGATTTAAAAAGACCCTTTTGTGCATTAATCATAGGGAATGAGAATATGCAGCTCCTGATGGGCGACAGCAAAAAGCAGGGCTGATTGATAAGTCTTGCGTGCCAATTGCCAGTGGAGTAGTGCATTCCGAGTTGCCAAGTTCAGATTATGAGGCCGCATTCCTCTATAGATCTGATCACAATGTTTTTGCTTTATGTAGGGCAGCATAAATGCATGTAGATGTGACATGAGTTTGGTTCCCCCTGCCCAGCACCCCCTCCCCTGGGCAACACTGAGACACCTCAGCTAGTGGATGATAATAGTGCTTGTAATGATAGCCATGGCTGTGTAGTTAGACATAACACTATTAACTTGGGAAGTCATATGCAGTTTTAATATCATTGAGTTCTCAGATGTAAAGATATACTTTTTCTTAATTTGATTTTTATTAGAACCAATAAAAAATGATGCTAGTCATTATGTTAGTTGCATGATGATAACTCTTGTTCTTATCCCAATTGCAGTAATACTTGATGAATTGTCTCGGTCAGGAAAGAATAAACAAAAACTATGTCTCTTCCCCCCCCCCCNNNCCCCCTTTTTTTTTTCTTATAGTGGTTGATCCTCCTGAAATTCAACCCTTGGACTACATGGCTGACTCGTCAAGCTCAACGGAGGGTGGAAAAGATGCTAAGAAAGATGAGAAACCTCTCATTAGCATCAGCATGGGGTATGAATGAACTATTGTCACCTCTGCTTAATCACAATCTGCTTTTTCACATTTCGTGCTTAATTGGTCCTCTTTTCTGAATACAGGAACACTTTGCATTGCAAAATAAAATGGATAGAAACAGTGCCACTTATTGCAAATATTTTCCTTGCTGCTTGAGGACAGTTGTGATTAAGTGAAGTCGACTGATTGATAATTTTTTTTTTTTTAAATGTCCCTGTTGAGCCCAATGATACACTTAATGCTGCACTCAAAAAAAAAAGAAAAAAAAAAAGATGCTCTTGTAGTTTTGGTTTACATTTCAAAAACTTTTATGACTAGAACAGTAAAAAGTTATATATAAATGTTTTAACTTAACTTGTCTCCTCGCTAGTGAGAGACTTTTATCAGTGAATATTGTACCTTAAAGCCACTCCATGTTTTCATCATCTGTTGTCGCCCAACAAATTCAGACTACACTGAAATTAAAAGCAAGTGGTGCTTTTACATCTTGAGAGCAGAAATTAAAGTATAACACCACACTTACTTGATGAAGTGTTAATCATTACCTTAATGTGAGTTTGAAAGCACTGTGATAAAGGGAAGGCCCAATTACATTCATCACTCATCTTGTTCTTGGCCCTGGTGACACAAATGCTAGTGAACTGTACAAAATTTAAAAGGAATTTGAATCAACCTTCAAGATTATAAAACATTTAAGTATGACTAGTGAGTTCACTTTATCCATTCCTTTTTACTGTTTTACTTAGGAGGTTATTAAGGGAAGATTATGGTAGCTGCTCTATAAAGGATAAATTTCAAATTAGGCAGAATTGTTAGGGTAATTTTTCTATGATAGGTTTTGATGGCAGCATTTTAAAAAAATGTCTCTCTTTGGATTTCTCTGAACACTCAAACATCTTTATTAAGAATAATAATATCAAACTGCTACAATTTCAGTGCCATCCCACTCATTTAACAGGGCCACATGTGTGACCACTAGGGGTAATTCATGCTTGTTTTGTCAAACATTTCATGTGTATGGCTCAGACAAATTTAAAACCTTTCTTGTTTCAATAAGAGTAGCTCTGTTTATGTTCCAGCCTTCCAGAGAATGTTTTGTTCCTTGAGGAGCCGCAGGTTGCTAGATGGGATTACAAACGAAAGTTTTGGACCATTAAGGGATTTTCAGATTTCAACTTTAATGAAGGTGAATACCATAGTCTTATTATCAGTTATTCAGTTGAAAATTTTTGGTCTCTTAGATTAATTTACTCTTTAATCATCTTGATTAGTGCTTAGGACACAGCATAACCACTGCACGTGTTTATCACAGCTGATTCTAGAAATAGGTATGCTTTAGGGATGCAGAAAATATGAATGGATCTGATGATCGACGTATATAAAGTCTGTTAAGCAATGTTGCAATAGGGATAGAGTTATTTTTGACATTGTGATGCACATTTCCCGAGTGCTGTTGTCAGTGCTTGTAGGTAGATTAAGACTGACACCTGATGCCTTTTCATGTTCTTGCTTTTACTCTGTGGCCTCAGCATAGCAGTAGCACAGCAGTAGATAGATTCAAATCACCTGAATCATCTCTGTTTACAAATATTATAGTATTCCTCTGTCCACTCGGTTAAGTCCTGAGATTTCCTCAAGATGTACTTATGTTAATGCTGCTAAGTCACGGTTACAAAAGAAAATGGCTCTTGGCAGTGCCCTTGGACAATATCCACAGACCTTCTCTCTTCCTAACCTGGCTTCTATCCTTAAACTCTACCCCTAACTCTAACCTAAACACACAATGGGAAAGTCACTATTCCATATCTATGGGCTTGGACAGGACACTGCAGATATGGTGAAAGGGCAGCTCATAATAAAACTTGGAAGCAAACAAGCTGCAACTGCCAATGAAGGCAGAGTTTCTTATACCATGAAAGACAATAACATTTTTTTTTAATCAGTTCTACATACCTGTCAGTCAGATTCCTTAATAAGTTTTATAGATTTAACTGTGGCACTCAATATAGTCATGCGCCTAAGGAAACTGGAAGTAAGAGATGTGTCAGATAGTAAATTCAGATGTTTCAGAGATCAGATATCTTGATGTTTTTTCATGTATTTTGTATTTTCTGTTTCTCAAAAATGTGTGCATACTTCATGCTTTATTTGTGTACTTACGTTAAATAATATCTATCCTACTTTTTCCTCCAGATGCAAGGACATTCACGTTCAAGACAACTCATTTTGGAACATTCTGCCTGCTGCAAGACTCCCACATCAACATGCCATTTCAGTCATGGGAGATCAGACCACATAAATTAGACAGTGCAGTTCTCACCATCACAGCTGCCATTGTTGAGATAGAAATCGAAATCAAGGTCAGTCTGCTAAAGAAACACATATATTATCATGATTATTATTATTGGCATGTTCTAAAGCAATGATGAAGAAGCAACTGGTTGGCGATAGAGGGATGGGATGCTGTTTTTATAGTCAAGTCTGCCATTGCTTTACAATTGCCAATGATAACATAAGTTTTGTGATTTATGTGAAACAAGAATGGAGTGAGTTAGGCAAGAGATTGGGGAAGAGAAAGGGTCAGAGAAGGTACATGTATATTCTGCTTCTTGATTTCTTCTCTTCATTCTCCTTCTATCATGTTATCAGTTTCATTGCTGTTATCACCACTTAATCATAAAAGGCAGTATTGCAAATTTTTTAAAAAGAAAATTATAGTGCATGTACATTCTTTGTTGCAGAGAGTAAAACTATAGAAGGCTCTCACTTACAGGACCTCAGACTTATCAGATAAACTTACAACCAGATTGCTTTACTTGATCAATTCCTTTGCCTGTTCACAAATATTCTTGTGCTCCTAAGTTATTGTGATTAAATGAAGCAGTCTGTGTTCATTTGTATTGTCTCTTAGGATGCACTGTGTTGCCTTAGCCAGCCAAAAGATCGGCCAGAGTTGGAGTCTATAAGAGACAAATGGGTCACTCCTGCAGAGCTCATTGTGGTAATTGTTTTCCCTAATTAATGCATCAATGTTATGAGAAACATTTAGTTCTGTTCAGTAGGGTTTAGAAAAGCAGTGCTATAGTGTGTTAACTGTTCTTGCAAATGTTATTGAAGCAGCACCCACAGTAAGAAACAGACATTGTTCAATACATGTATTTTCTTTTTTTTTTTTCAGGTTAGGAAATTACTTGTTGGCATCTTATATTCTTCAAAATATTGCACCCTCCATTTTGAGTAGGCTGAATTTTGTTTGACTCAAATGTCACAGTTTCAATGTTTTTAACAGTTGTTTTATTAACTCACTCATGCTAGATCAGCAAAACTCCATAGTGCAAACCCTACTGGGGAAATTCAGGAAGAACAATTTCTTTTGAAAAGAAGTGCTAGATTTGCTTTGAATTCTGCTGTAAAAAACAAATTACAGAAGAACTCTATTCTCATGTAATGAGGTCTGTGTAGGGCTTCAAGGTATGAGCTGCTCTAGTTATTTGAGGAAAATAATACATCATCATAACTAACGCATTATTTTTGCATGTTTGTGTGCAGTCTGGCATGTTAGATTCTTAGAGAGTTGCACAAGAGTTCCACACCAAGAACTTTTTTTTTAAAAAAAATCAATTTCCATAGAACATACCTTGGTATGCAGGTTTCTGCAGCTCTCCTTGGATGTGACATGGGGGATTGCACACCAAAGTGTAAAATGTGTGTGTGTTACCTTTGTCATGTGACCATGGGGAAGTGCTGCAAAGACCTCACTAAAATATTCTCATTCCCATGCAGAATTCTGCTGACAAACACAAACCTCCCCCACCCTACCTTAAAGTTATGAATTCAGATTCAGGTTTGTAAGGCTCAGCTGTCATGTTTAATCATGGTATTTCTGGAATGGGGAGGTGAAATTAGATTAAAACTCAGAGTTCATTTCTTTCATATAATTTGTTTGAAAACTAGTTTCCTTATGCACTCAAGATGAAATAGCTCACTAGATCTATGTTCTACTTTGGCTGTAGAGAGTACTCTGTAGCCATAGGGTGTGTATGATTGTGTATGATTGTGTATAATTTCAGCTGATGAGAAAGGCTGGAGTCAATGTGTTCCCAAATGAAGACTCCTCAAAGTTCGTCAGTATCCAAAACAAGGTGAGCATTTCTGTAGTGCAAGAATTTTGTTGTCTTGTCAGCCAGTCTCTGCCATGTCACAGGTTGTTTATTTCAGATTGTTTACTTAGGCAGAAGCCAACCACAACCACAAAACAAAATGAATTTATATCATCCACAGTGTCTGTTCGCAGTTCTTGGATTGATGTGTTGCTTCTGTATTAAACCATGGCTTCTCAACTGCTGGGTTGTGGGTCAAAGTATGGCCTGCCAATGGTGTAAATCAGAGCCTGCATTTCACTAAAGATCTCATATTGTTTTATACTGTTAAATGTCATGCATTGTTATCTTTGTTTTAGATATAGCACTTACAAAATTAAGTGCTAAATGACTTTACAAAATTAAGTGCTAAATGACTTGAGTACAAGCTTGACCTTGTCCTCCTCCTCCCATTTCCCCTCTTACTGAAAAGTTTAGGCGCTTGTGCTCTAGATACATTATGGAAGAAGATGATGGATCAAAATTAAGAGGCATTTCCATGAAACTTGCATTTCAATACCCAAAAAATTCCATGCAGAATTGACAAAAGTTGCTAACAAAATTGACAAAAGTTGCAGAAATTCAGTTTTTATTTTGCTCACCTTTCAGTCATGTTTAAAATGAAATAGATACACTGTGATAAATCAGTATTACTCGGATGTTGAATAAATAGCCAAAACTCAAAAGTTTTTTTTGATAACTTTCTGCACATCTAGCATTCAAGGTCATGGCAGATTATCACTCTGAAGATGACAGAGGTGGTACAGTGGAACCCGCTTAAGTGTGACGGCTCCGTTCCTGACAAATTGTCCCTCTTAAGTGGGCGTCCCGCTTAGGCGGACTATCCATTATAAAGTGATTTCTTAGCTGGTTTGTGCGTTTCATCCAAGTTAAGGGATATCATTACTTGTTGCTAGTGAGGTGTGACAACGGCATCAGATTAAAATTGTATCTGTACTGTTTAAAATATACTTATTGCAGTCTAACTGCATTTTCAGTAGATTTGCAGAGCAGATTATTGGTCATTCTTTGCGGGGAATGGGATTTTTGGTTGGCTTCAAAGAAGCACCCAAGCCTTCTCACCACTCTCCTTTGAAAATTCAAAAACAATTTCTCTCAAAGACGGGGACATGTCTACATGACAGGGAAAGAAATAATACATGTTAAAATAAAACTGGAGAGAATATGAAAGGTCTGACATCTCTGAAGTCGAGATGTTCGCCGCCCCCCATTCAAGTGATNAGTGATCAAAAATAATTTGGGATCAAATTTACATGATCATAAACACCAGCAAAGATAAGCATCACACTTCTCGCTCGACATCTGGCCAGAGCGCGATGCGAGCGACATGTGTCAAAAAACCTTTACGCAACACGAATGATGGTCATGCCTTTGTCAACGACACCCTGGCTGAATGTTGTGCAATTGCGCAGGTAAGGCTCGTAAGTGTCAATCACTGCCTAAGCTGAAGAAAGGATAAAGTGTGGCTGACAGGGGGCGGGGCTTACTTAATCTTGAT
>JAWQUT010000065.1:547520-569513 GCA_033807755.1 Ellobium chinense | reverse complement strand
GGAAAGGGGGGGGGGGGGGGGGGGGGGGGGGGGGGGTAATCAGGGCCGTCGGTACAAGCTTCTTTGTAGCTCTCAGGTTTTCAGTTGATGTGCAGAGGTAAACAAGCACTAACACACAGTACGATAGTGACAATTTGCAGCATTCCTGTCAAAAACAGTGTGTATATTACGGAAATCTGGCTCCAAGTCGTCTCGCTTAAGCGGGTTGCCATCCCGCTCACATGTATAGATTTAAATAGCAAAAAATTCCGTTCCCCAGGCATTCATCTCACTTAAGCGGGCGTCCCGCTCACGCGTGTCCCGCTTAAGTGGGTTCCACTGTCTATATTTATCTATTTGTTGTTTCCAAAATCCATTTGCTGGAAATGAATGGCAGATGTAAATCTGGGACACAACTAATGAATGTTTCCTTGTAATTGTTCAGGGCTATTCACTGAGTGTGTTGTCATGATTATTATGCAGAACACAATACTACTGAATTTACAGGAAGGCCAGGATGCAGCATCACCAGCTTCACCAGAATCCCCACAACAAGACCTGTCTCCACCGGTAATACTGGTGTCTGTCAGCAGCCCTACTAATGTCATCCTCACTAATGGAATGTTTCATCTCATTTACTATTGCTGTATTCATTACTTTCAGATAGTTTGTTTTGATGAAGCTTTAGTATTTCATGAGACCAAGCCGCGGCAGATTTCAACTTTCATCAGCCTAACCCTGTGTTATGCACAAGTTACACAAAAAAAGAAAAAAATTCTGACTGGATTCAGCAGAACAGTGCTAAATTTGGGGTTTACTAAGATTACTTATTGCTATGGTTGTATACTGAAATGAGCCGCATATTTCGCCCATGAAAAATACATTGATTAAGTGTGTTTTAGTGCAGAACTTACAATTTTGCATGAAACATTTTGAAAGATACAGATAGTCATAAAAGTATGTGCACATGCATAGATCTTTGAGGGTAAGCACTGTATACACATAGATCTTATTATTTTGTTATCATTTTGAATATGATGTGCTTCTCTTTCAGGTACCCAGAAAGGTGGAACTGATTATTTTCTGAATATATAATCTTTGTTGTGATTATTCTGTCAGATTTTGAGTTTCATATTTTCCCTGTCACTTATGTATAAGTGACCTCTTTCAAAGCCATGACTTATTTTAAAATGTTCCTTCCTTTTCTCCCTCCTCCAACCCACAGATAATTGCCAAAGTTGTTTGCAGTACTTTAATGATGTAACTGAAGTTGACTTCATGATCACAACATTAACAATTGTTGAGTGAATCATGTAGCAGTTAAAAGTTTTTTAAGTGTTCTCATGCCTTCTCCTTGACTTGCTAACACTGATAAGTTGATTCATAGATATTACTCTTTCTGCCTTTTTTTTTTTTTCAGATGTAAATTCTCACTTCTAGTGTGCTTTTCCTTTACAGATCAATAGTTTTCAGTTGTAGAGCGTGATGTTGGCTACAAGAATTACAACCTCTGATGCTTTGAACTTCTTTTGTTTTTTAAATGTAGAGTGTGTGAAATAATGTTTAAGTGTGAGATGTTCAGGTTTGCAGTGGTGTTATCTATCTTTCTGTCCATTCTTGCCTTTTTTTGATACTATGAGTTATTTTGCAGTGTCACATGTACCTATGATATCATTTTTTTTTTTACAGGTGGTGTTCTGTTGAACTACCCATTGCCTTAAAATTGATACTTATCCTGACATAAAGGACAAATGAAAATGAAGAAACGAAATATTTCATGACAAAAGTAGTTTCAGGATACTGCACATAAGAGTGTTTTTCCTGTGAAGTCCTCTGCTGATTCTTGTTGATAAAATTCCTCTCTATTACCTCTGCCCAACGTTTAATTTACTCACATGTGTGCACCGTAATTTTTTTTGTTTTTTTGGTCAGCTTGTCTTTCTCTCATCTCTTAGTTCATTTGAAGTCCTGTTGTATGTGATAGCATTCTCAAATGCTTTCTCATCATGCAGTTATATTTCTGTACATGTCTATTGTATTACTGTATTTCTAAAAGTGTAGCAAAAAGTACTGAAGAAAATACACAACATGAAATATACTCTGAAAATTGAGATGAGCTTATTTGAAGAACAAGAAATGCTGTCTTCCACAAGGCTAAAGGCAGTGTGTTTGGTTCAACAAATCATGATTATGTAGTGTAAGTGTTTAGATGCTCAACTTTCTGCCTTCCAGGTGTTCTGCTGGGCCGAGGAATATTAAATATTTTAATATTAGTATTTGTCAGTTTTACACCATTTCACCATTTTCACGGTGAGTGAGTATAGTTCTTTTATTAGCAAGTTGTTGTGTGCTCTTCAACTGCAATTACTGTAGATATGTTGTTTGAAGATCATGTGAAAATAGTGATGTCATGTGTAAAGAACATTATTATTATATTATTCTGAAAAACTGAAATGTGCTACTGTAACACACTTTTTTTTCTCTGCTCAGCATCCTCTGATTGAAGAACGCATGTACCAACAGATGGCATTGACCGCCTCTGCAATGGCCTATTCCTGGTCAAAGTGGAATGGGGAGAGAGAAAAGGAAGAAATAGTGTTTCAGGCAGCTGAAGCATTGGAAGATGAACCATTGTTGGAGGTTTGTTGAGAATGGGGGAAATGTGATGAACTTGATGACGATCATGATTACTGTCTCACTCACATAGACAATGAAGCAAAAGGGTTTAAAGTTTCAAGTAGTTTGTCACATAAAGGTTGGCAAAGCAGGGTTAATCCTAATGTGGTTTACTAATAAAAGGCTTTTGACAGTGTATCAGACAACCAGGGTTGTGCAGGGTCAAACAGCGATATTACAGTAATACCAAATGTCCTGGAATAGTGTAAAATTTTAATCCACTTCCTTTAAGTGATTCATGTTTTGAATTGTAATACCAAAACCTTGTTTAATAAAGTTTTTAAAGACATTTTTAACATTAGTGAGATAACTGCCCATATTCACATATTTTTACAATCAATAGCAGTCATTTGACATCCATTTATCTTTTTGATTGATATTTAATAAACATATTTGTAATGTCAGGGGCTTTTGTATGCAAGTGTGATATAGTAAAAAAAAAACATTTCATGGAAGATCTTGCTCAGTTCAAGTTGAGGAAATTATCTTATTAATCATAAATTTATGAGTAACTTGCCTACAAAAAAAAAAGGGCTTCATAAACTGGCATGATAACTTAGACTAATCACTGTAGTTTTATATTTATTGGAAGTATGGTGCTAATGCCTCCAATAGTTACATTTCTCCATTGTAAACAAATTAACTATAGAATTGGAGTAGTATGCCATCTTGTTAATGAATCTGTGAGCCACTGTCAAGGAGCTGAACAGAGCAACAGAAGTTATTGCTGTATTACTCAATGACAGCTGTCAGAAACCTGTAAGAGTCATGTCTGTGATAGTTAATTTTGATCAAAAGAAAAGTCTTGGTCAGTCATGTCAGTTTTGAAGGTGTGAAGATTTTGTAACACATTTTTTTTTTTTTAACAGGAAGATTGGTCGGTCTTTATTGCCACCAAGCGCAGGGTGACAAAGCTGAAGATGACTGAATTTGATGATGCGTTCAGTGAGGAGTATGAAAGTGAAAATGATGTGAGTTTCCAAACTGATGTTATTGACTGTCACCATTGTATAGGCTGTCTATAATATCGCTGTTTTTGTGAATATGACAGCTGCAATCAGTGCTGCATTTTGAGAGTTACTGAGGAAGTTTGATGAAAGTGGAAGTCTACCTGGCATGGATGTGATACAAGCTGCTACATTGAAAATAGATAAAAGATTGAAAAAAATCAAGGAAGGCTGAGGAAGTGTAGAAGTGGGCAGTTGTATAGTTTACCAGAACTGACCACAGCAAAATAAAAATTGTCCTGGATTATGGGAAGGAAAGGAGGTTTTTATGCCGTTAAAGCAGCATACCTGGATTTTCAGGTCTTGAACAGAAGCTGAGCTGACATTCTAAAAATGATCAGCCCCACTCATTTGAGTTCACAAGGGATCATTTTCATTCATGCTCATGCTAAATTTACAGATATGAAGTAAGTTCACACATTTGACCTCAGATCAGCACAACCCTAGAGGTTATCATGTTTCATCGACAACCATCAAATGGTGCTGTTATGATCATTTCGTAATGTCAGTATGATATGCTGTCTACAGACTGTAGATAGACTGCTGGTGCCGGTGGCTGCTAAAACAAGCCAGGCAACCCCTTCCAGTCTCAGCAGGGACTCCCCTGCAATATCAAAACTAAAACAGTCTCCGTCAACCTCAAAAATCAAACAGTCTGTATCCACTGTCTCAACCGCCACCACATTAAAGAGCAAATCAAGGAAGATGACGGGCAAACGATTTAAAACTGTAGCTGAGGATACTCTTTATAAACTATACAGTGTGAAAGCGGTATCAAACGTTCATGTTAACCTGCCAGTGTTTAATTCAGCTTTTATATGTTGATTCAGTTGTATGGGAATTGTGTGTTTTGTTATAATGGAATGATTTATATGCATTATTTTGATTTTTATTGAAATTTCAGAATGGTTTATTTACTAGTAAACATTTCTTTTTGTTTTGGGTTGAATTCACATTTCATATTTTGTTAATGTTCCATTCAGAACTGGCTCACATGGTCTTCAAATTTTTAGCCATTATCAACCCACCTAGTTCACAACAACCCTTCTTCCAGGCCCCATTATACACTCTTAATATGTGATTAGATTAACTCTGCTCTAGAGCAGTCTGTATGTCCCTTATATATTTCACATTAAGCTTAACACGGGACAAAAGTAGAACATCCTCCATACTTCATTACAGTGAAACTCGAATATAACGAGCACGGATAAAACAAGTTCTTGCATGTACCGAGCAAAATGAAAATCCCCGTTTCTTTTCCCTCTTTGTAATAGTAAACTTGCCTTGCATATAACGAGCACAAAATCCGCTAAACGCGGCCCTAACAAGGTAACCGACCTGCAGTTAAGCCCTTGCAACCCTTTCGTCCGCAATAAAACTTTCAGCGGCGAGGAACTCGAACGTTTAGGCTACGTAACAATTGCCAACAATAGGCAAGTCTCGCTTATGTAATTTACCGGTAGGATTACCGGCACAAACTAGTTGCGCAGTAGGTCAAGAAGCGGGGTAGGGAAGGATACGGTGGAGACGTGACCATGCGACGGGAGGAAGATGGGATTGATATGCTCGGCTAATGATTGGCCAAGCCTGTTGTTTAGACCAATCATTGCGCTAGGCAATTTTGATTTCAATCATAACAATCGCAGAAACGGTGATTACGATCGGTCAGTCATTCGTTTCTCGACTCTCAACATTTGCATTGCTTTGTTTACACCTGTCAATGATGGAATCGAGGAAGAGAAAATGTCTGTCCTTCGAAACAAAACTATAAACAATTGAAGGAGTCGAGAGAAAGCAGAAGAGCAAGGCAGAAATTTGTCGTGAAAACGGCATCGCAACAAGCACACTTTCAACATTTTTAAAGGACAGCGACAAAATCAGAGCCGCAGTTGAGAAGGGCAGCCTAACATGTTTACCTGGGTGACCCCTGGGTAGACAAGGCGCTTCCGCTCTACCCGCAGTGAGCAGTCTAGCCATGTTAGATCTAGTATATGGGTCTCCCTGACACTAGACAGTTTTTACATGATTTTCAGTGGACCATGCATGTAATGAGCCATCGGTTCTAACGAGCACCGATGGTCGGTCCCGACGACCTCGTTTTATCCAAGTTTCACTGTACAAGCAAGGACACCCATTCTGTGAGTGGGGCATTTTAGATGGCCAAAGAGAGATTTTCTGCTATATGGAGATCCTTGCATTATCACTGCGGTGCAGTTGCAAATGTAGTGAAATAATTACTTAGGACAAACGGGTAGAAGACTATAATGAAAATAAAAGTGACTGTAAAATGGGTAGATAAGATGGAAAAAAAAATGAAAAATGAAATTATGATTTATTTGCCCTATAGGGAAATTGTTTTTACGATAGTAAATAAAGGTTAGGATCTTGCTTAAGAAATAAAATTTATTGGAACAAATATAATACAACTTAAATATCACTAACTAAAAATCAAATTAAATTACCGAATCTTCAGACTGAAGTCCCTTTTCAAGGTAGTAAAAATTTTATTGAACTAAATACAGGGTAATACTCTTCTTCTGCAGCACAGATGGAGGGATGTAGCAGTTCAAGTGTTATAGGATATTTATATGTGTGTGTGATTTGAGTATCTCAGATCTGGAAATGTGGAAAGGTAGATGTAGATTTGTTTTACTCACACGTTTAGTTTAGTGAGAGGAATTATTAAGTTCTCATGTGCTGTACTCTGCATATAGGGCACTTGTTATAGACCTCAGTCATTGTGTTAGATCCTAATCACACACATTTTTTTCTTTGATTCACATGTCAGAAAACCCCTTTGGCTAGTTTTCTTTGCCCACCTGTTAAGGTACTGCAAGTCCACTTTGTTTCTCTGTAACAGAGGTAATTTTCCACCATGGAAATAAAAAACATGTTCCAGTTCATATTCTCCATGTTACACATAACAAATTCCAAATATCTGATTGTTGTTATCTCCACAGTTCAGATCCAATATGTACCACCTCATGGATGAAGTGGCAAGCGAGGCAGCTCGAGCCAGAGTCAGGGACACCAACTATCAATTTATTGATTGTGTGCATCAGCTGCTCAAGGCCACCAAAGTGCTCACCTATGCATAGATTCTGTCTGTGACAAACTGGTTATAAATTCCTTCTGTGATAAAGCAGTGTTGATAGGAACTGCTATATTTTGAAGGGCAAAAAGCAGAAAATACCCATCTCCCCTCTACCTCAGTGCTTTTTGTTAAATACAGGTTTAGGGTACACCCAGATCATGACTTCCTTAGAGTCCATTTTTGTTGTGCATTTGTGTGGGGGGTTGAAGCATTAATCCATAATGGATGCTAGCTGTTGTTGCATTTGAGTCACATGGGAGTTTCAGAATTTAGACTTCAGATGAATGACAAGGAAGTCGAGAAAGAGTAAGATAGGCAGAGAGAAGGCGGGAAGTCTGTTTATAAGAGTTGGAGGGGGGTGGTGCAGGAAAGTAACCAGGTCCCCGTTGAAACTAGTGTGTCCTCATTCTGTTTGTATATATGCAGTAACATTGTAAATACCTAAGAAAGAAAACTTGCACATAATTCTTTGCATCATGTTTGTATGTTAGGAATATTCAGTTTTCTCCAGCGAATAAATCTGAACTTCAACAAAGGAATTTTCTGAACAAAATACTCCAGTCTGGATTTTAATACTGGTTCAAAGATACTAGACAGGCCAGTTGTATGGAAATATCAGTGTGGTGCTGGTTGTATTCACATACAGTAGTTACAGCCACTATCTCTCAGGTCTGATGTATATCTAATCATAGAAAAGAGAATATTATGTGTTGTACCAGAACATCCTTTTTTGCAGTTTATGATTACCCATGGACTGTAGTGGATATTCCCAGAATTCTTTAAGGAGTCATTTAATATTTTATCATGAATGCCTAAAGGGTATATATGTATAATGTAAACTGATCTTCAACTAAAATACATTGATTTCAGAAGATGCTCTGTGTTTTTGTAAATTTTGCATTGACATGATGAGTCTCTTAAGATAAAATACAGACAGTTGATATCCTATATTCAGTCTGGTTTATAATGCATCGATATCAGGAACACAACATCACTTTAGCAGCTTCTCTGTTCTATAACAAGATACCTTCTAACATTGCAACTACAGAGTTTGTTGCTAGCAACACTTAGTTTTTCAGTTACCACCAAGAAACACTTTCAAACTTGAAAATTTTATTTTTTTTTTGCTTTGAATATGAGATAAAACCACAATGTACAAATCAATGCCACTCTAACAAAATATGAATGACATTAACATCTATGTCATCCTATTTGCTTCAAATTCCTGTCACACATCAGAGACCACAGACACACAATGAAAATGACCCATGCCACTTATAGGACTGGCTGGGTTGCAACACATAAGCAAGGGTTATCCATGACCATTACTGGACATGTATTTGCCAATGGTCAAATGCAAAGTGTAAGCACACAATGCAACTTTTTTTACAATCATGACCTATGAATACTAGTAAAGTGGGTTTTTTCCCTCAAGGATCAAATTTTTTTGCAAATTTTGTGAGTTGAGCTTGACCCTTGAAAATGACCTTCTGCAAAAAAAAAAACTTCATTCAAAATTTTTGGAAGGTTTTAGGCTGAATACTATAATCAGTGGGGCATAAATCCATAGTTCACTGTTTTTTTTGTGCTCCTCTCATCATTTTGACATTATCTATAGTAGTGTGTTTATCTATCAGCATGACGCATGGTTGCCAGTCAGGTGATTTAAGTGCCAAAACCCAGAAATCTGGCAACCCTGGTACCTAGTACCTAAGTCGATGCACATAAGAAAACCATCACACAAGACTCATGAAAATTAGATCCTCATGAAAAGCATTTTTGACTTTCCACAAAAAATTAGATCCTCACCAAAAAAATCCATGAACATATCTACACTTATTGTGTGATCCATAGGTGAAACACTTTTACTTCCGGATGAAACTGCTATGTCCTTCCATACTCAAATGTCACCAATGCAATTATCTCTTCCCAACAACATGAGAAATTCAGATTATACAAGTTGTGTCTGCCCAAGAAGCCAGAGTTTCACTGCCCATCTTGAATTTCACGTACACAGTCTCTTACATACTTACAAACATCAAGTGACTTTTTTTGTATCCTATTTTTAACAGAATATTATCACAAAACTCCATTCTGTCCTTTATCTAATCCATGTTGCTGCATCTAAGAGAGAGAAGGAGCTTTTTTTGACTGATAAAACTCTGCAGGTTTGGGAGGCTGTGGATCTGCAAATTCTCCAAGTCTCTCTGCATAATAAGCTCGAGCACGAGAGCGGAACAAAAAGAACCGTGCCATTTCGTCGAATTGGGTCAGAGTCACACCAAGATCTTCCAAAGTTGGGTTGTCTGGGTTTGTCCAGTCTGTGACGCCCTCCTTAAATAAAAAGTCAGAAGTCCATGGTTATCAATGATGTCCACAACCACCCAGTGTTAAGGCAGCATCTTACTGACTGATTAATCGAACATTTGCTTTTCTAACAAATTCAAGAAGTTTAACAAGATTATTTATCTCAAACCCAGACCACAACAGAATATATACATTGAGTTCCCTCCTCCACCTATCCCCAGTGTGATTCAGTCTCAATGATTTGATGGAATGTGAAAAATAATTAACTCACCATAACAAGACAGAGAACGTCTTGCTGGAAAATCCTTTGATTTTGAGGATAAGTTTGAGTATCACATATTCAGCTGCACAATTACCATTATGTGTATCACAGTCTTTTCAAACTCTCACTATGTAAATTCATAGTAAAGCTTAACCATTTACCCCCTAAGCCACCTGCCCAAGACGGATTCCCAATTCCTAAGAGAAGGGAGATAACTCAAAAAAAAAAAAAATCATTTTTAAAAATCTAATCTGGCACAGGGTTACACCCATTCACTGTCTCATACATGTTTCCATCATAAAGCTTCACGATAGAGGTGTAAAGCATCCTCCATCACCTCAAAAAAAGAGCCCAAAAATCTATGACAACTTCAAAAAATCATAGAGAAGCAACCACTCGCTCGATTTTCTCCAAACAAACACTGGAAGGAAGTTCGTTTTCCGCAGCTTCCGATTCCACAATTTTTATTTCCGTTTGGCGACATTCAGAACGTGCAATGCCGTCCGTAACGAAACAAATCTAAAACTGCAACCTGCGGCGACTGTAAGGGTTTACTGATAGCGGCAACCCGCGGCGACTGTAGGGGGTAAATGGTTAACTGCACTTTCATGATGCTGGTGCTCTGAGGTAAATATTGTGAATGTGGTGCACAAAGTGTTAATCCTCTCAAATTTTTTTTTTATGCACTACACTGTTAGTTTACTCTAGTATGGATGAGATTTGAGATAACAGAGCAAATATAGACTGAATCACAGATAATGTCTTGCAGGCTGACACAAAATGACTTCCAGAATCAGTAGATGGTGGCAATGTTGCATAAGAAATGTGCTTAATTTGTGTGTACTCATATCTTCTTACCCTCTCTAGCTTGTCTGTATTGTACCAAGGTCGTGCAGGATTGAAGTCAAGCAGCCTAGCTTTCAGCCTGCAACAAGTTTAATTACAAAGACATGAGCACTGGTCTGTTATATGCTGAATAGTAATTTTCAAACATGGAGAATTTCTGCCTCTGCTCTTTCTAAGCTCCAGCAATATCCTTGCTATTTTCAACTTGGCAAGCCATATCAGTCTTTCAGCATTGGCAAAACCCACTGCTTTTCACATTTGTCAACCTACTCTTATCTATGAGCCACTCGCCTTTCTCTTCATACACATATGGGTCACTTTTGAGCAATCAGAATTGAGTTGCCTTGATAACTTGCTTCATTTTTTAATTTCTAAATTCTATTGGTGATGTCGTCCAGTGAAAATGTGTTTTCTGTTCAATATACATTCTGTGGCTTGCAGTGAGTGGACAAAAGAATTCATAGAAAATTTACTTCTTATCTTAGGGAGGTCATTTTTGTTTCTGCTCAAAAGGAACAAACTATTACTTGGAAATGTCTAAATTACAATGGTTACATCCCTAGAAGCATCCAAACTTAAGATCACATCTGTGCAACGACAGTAATCAACCTGTGTACGAGTGTCTTTGCAAACGTACAGTGGGGGCAGTCAGTAAGTGAAGTACAAATCTGAAGAGCTCTATTCTTAATAGATCTGGGAAGGCTGTAGTGTTATCTCAAATTTACGAGCGTAAGCCTAAAACAATGACTGTACGCTTTTTCTCATTTCCCTACAGATAAAGCAATGATGAATTAAAATCCTTTTCAGGAATCTGCAGGAATTTTACTCCTCCCACTGGAAATGAGCAGAGAATCCTAGTTACCACATTATATAACAATAGCAACTTCACTGGGCTCCATGCAAATCATACACCCACACGCATTCTTATGAATAACCTTTGTCTCTAAAGTCTAAATTTAAATGGTTTGAAGATCAAAATATTATAATACATGAAATATTAAATCAATGTTGTAAGTAACATACAGAATTTGAAATGTTCACCAAATATACCCGACTTATTCCCACGTACATATACATCATGGAAGTAGCATTACTGTGTCATCTCCAATATTCCCCTTAAATCCTATTTAGTCTATTCTTACAAACAGGCTAATGAACTCATAAAATAAATGACACACCAAAGGGGTTAAATTTCATTCATACACGTTTTCACAATGCTCAGGTTGCAGCTTGATGTGGTTTGTTGTTATGATGAAGTTTTTACCTCAAAGTCAGTGTGTTACTTGTCCTCTTAAGCTGGTCCTCTCGGCGGAGAATCTGAATAATGTAGTCAATAATGTCAGCCAGGTAATAGCGTTGAGGTCTGGGGAGATAAAGAGAAATATTTCATGTGGAGCTTCTTTCATGCAACTACGCTGACAGACTTACATAAACTCATTATGTCTTATTCTACTTATTTCTCTAACAATTGACCACATGTGTAACAAATTTCAGCCCATATGACATAATCAATACATATCAACAGCAGCTATGTAACACAAACCATGGGGATCTGTTGTAAAGCTTCATTCATGTAAACAAAACCCCAAACCAGGATACCATGTCATCAATCTGTGTTTATTTGCCAGACTAACATGATAGCAATCCCATATAGTTATTTAGCATGTATGATAAAGAATTTTATCATATTCTTATAGACATCTGATACTTCCAATGCAGCCAAAAGTGAAAAGCAATCCACTTTCTGCTAAAACAGACTAATTGAATCCAGTGTCAGTATTCCTTGACAAAGGATTTCTTTTTCAATCTAATGAGCAATTCTCATTTAATTCTTCTGTTAAAATTTTGGGTCTGTTCTGAGCTAGACTTGACTGTTGAGGCCAAAAACCACACAGGCAAGAGAAATGCCAGGCAAGCTTCTGCAACAGAGACAATAGCATCAACAACTGATTGCTTGTTCTGCCCAGGTACAGCACAGATCAGCAGGATCAAGCATGGACTGCTTGGGTCATTTGTCAGACAATTCTCATACTTAGANCCTGTGTTGTGTGTGTGGGGGGGGGGGGGGGGGGGGGGGCCATTGCCTGAGAAATCCCACAAGTTAAGACAACCTTCAAATATGCAAAGTATATACTGCACAACTCATTGAACACTTGCATGAAGATCAGTCTCCAACAAGAAGAATTATCTTGATATAATCTTGCTCATTTTGAATTCTGACAATTTTTTTCTCAAAATTTTCCAGCATTATCCCATGGGAACGTACTTACTTAATAATATATATTCTGTAGCTCGCACTGACTGGACAGGAAAATTATACAGACAGTTCTTGTTTGTTTCTAATAGTTATGCTCATGACAGCAGACAAAATTCCAAAGCTAGTAACTAATAGTTATGCTGGTGACAGCAGACAAAATTCCAAGGCTGAGATCTGTTTTTGTGACGACGGCAAACTAGAAGTGCACGGTGGCACTGCAACCATGCAATGAAGACTATTGGTTACTTAAAAATTACTAAGCTGACATTAAAACGAAAAAATTGATGATAGTGAAAAAGTGCATTTACCCAACACAATCAATATTCTTGCCAATCACATCAGGATTCCTGATTGCTTGAATAATTCCCTCTGCCACATCACCAACCTAAAAACCAAAATGATGTAGCAGATTTATGACAAATGTGACAAAATCAATGACAAGGATTCACAAATCCACATTCATTCTTCTTCTCATCTCTCTCCCTTTCCAGTTAATTCAAAGAGTATTCTAATAATTTGTTTGAATCTTATCTTTGTGGGGAGAAAACAAAGAAAGAAAAATGATACTCTCATTTGGTAACTCTCATCAACTGAAACCAACCCATGAATTTAGCAGCCAAATCGTCCAGCATGAGAATGGAGAATTTGGAGATAACAAATGAACAGAGGATGACAGAAAGTTCAAAATAAGACTTACATAGACAGGCTGTTTGATGGTGTGCTCCCCTTTCTTCCACAAGGGGAAACCTCCAAACACATTCCATCTCGCTGAAGAAATACAATCATGTACACTATTTTTGTGAAACAGATAAAAGTTCAGCCACTGTCAAACTACTGGTGTCACAACTCAATTAATACCTTAGTCCATACCTTTTGCTGAAGCTTTTTCAGATCTTCTTTGATATGTGTGAATGTATTTGATATGTCACCCTATAAGTGCCCAGTACAATAAATTGTCCAAATGGCCAGGGGGATTTTGCTGAATTTGATATATGTTTTTATTTTCTTCTACATAATGTGGCAGTCAATTATACTTGTGTAAAAATTGGGAAAAGCAATGAGATGATCTATTTAAAGTTTTACTTTTGGTGACCTTCAAGTCATTTATGTGATCACATGACCTCTCAAAATTCAAAATGGCCAACAATTTTCTTTTTCTGTCCTCTTTGGGCTCACCTAATTTATGAATAAAATCAATGAAGTCCAAAGTTTACTGTCTCATTAGATAGATACATTCATGCCCTTTCCAAAAATATATAACTTCAATAGGTTTGTTGCTATGAGAAACCTGAAAGATATTACGCTGTCTCTTCATGTGTGCTTTCACTTTCTCCAGCTGACACTATTTCGGTTTTTTCAACGCAATAGGATATCATTCAAAAGCTTATTCAGTTCCAGTTGAAACGAAAGAAGTCCCGAGGCGGTAAAGGGAATATAACTATGAAAAATCTCATCCCGCAAATATGCCAATTAAATCGCCGAATTACGGCGTTTAGCCCTGGGNGGGGGGGGGGGGGTGACTACATCGCCTATTATATGAGCGAAGGGCATTATTAGGGTTAAGAGTATTAGGCAAACTTACATCTCTGGTTGTAGTACATAAGGAAATTGTCTTCACCACCAAACATGTCAGCAGACCTGAAGATGATGGCCTCTGGAAATTCTTCACGAACTGCCAGTTCAGATTCATACTGAAAAGCAATAAAAACAAAATGAGAGGTTTTACGTAACAACCGTGACCAGATCTCTACAAAAGTGAGAATGACTGAACCCCTTTTTCATTCTTAGCAATGACTAGAGTCAGACACAACACTTGAGTCACAAAGTCTTTCAATATACTAGACAATTATTCCTGTTTCCTGTGCTATCTGACTGTTCATTTAACTCATTTAAATTTTGATGCATGCCATCACAATCAAGTTAAAGGATGCATTACCAGCTAAACGGCAGGGAAGCTTAATAAATAAAACATTGCCAGTGTCGTGAATGAGAGCGGTCACTCTGTGTTTATTATGTCAATTTGGTTGAGGTGCTAATTATAAGGGAGCTTGTGGATCATATACCAAAGTTTAAACTGTGTATTCTAGAGTTCAGTCTAAGGACCAGTGGCCGTAACACAATGCAATAACCATGGGAAACTCCCAAAACGTTAGTAGTATAGTCACTGATTATAAGCTGTATGTTCCTCTTTGAAACAATACCCCTTTGCAATCTCCATTTTGTAATAACACTTTCAGCTGATTGCCAAATACATGCAACCAGATAAAAATTTGTTTTCTGCCATATGGCCCCATGCTAGGGCTAAATGACACTAATCAATGATGAAGATCCTAAGAGGAGAACAACCAAAATATCAATACAATCTCCCATTCTGACATCACTGCAAAGAAAAAAAACTTGTCACAGCAATATACCTTACTTGTATACTGACCTTTGACTTCAAATATTCTGAGGCTTTCCAGATCACCTGGGGCTCTGCCTTGGCATTCAGATGGGACATATGAATGAACTTCTCTACCCCACATTCCTTGGCAATACGTGCTAGTCTGCGAGCACCATTCACATGGACATCTCGAAATTTGAAGTTCCTGGCAGCAAAAAGAACTGAGATTTATAAGACATGGGCACTATCTTATCAGTATTTTATTATCTCCCACTAAAATTAGCATGTAAAATAAATCTCACCAAAACTTTTATTTCAATGGATTGAGCCTAGTTATCATGATTTATATTTACTTGATTTCCTTGCAATGTGAACTCTGAAACACTCACACACAGCAAACGCTTATCTTCTCTACACCAAAAAACTGGTTGCTGGCAGTTTTCTAGCTGCACGACAGTCAAGCTTGTCTCTAGGAACAAGGCAGAGTACAATACCCTGTGCAGGAGGGTTATAGCTCCTCATATTTTTTCTCCCAATGAGGGATCTGCTTTCTTTTGTTCATGGCTGTAACAAGCACTTCCTCATCATTAATAAAACTAAAAGTGGTCAGCACTTCTGGGACCCGAATTCTTCCAGACAAGGTATATTACCTTAAATCCCACAAATGACCCTCTGAGCCCTTATAGACATCCAATGTTATGACAAAAGACTCACAAAACAATACAATGAAAAATTATATAAGCACATAGCACAATAGTTTCTATATTCCAGTTTCATTTTAGCAAGCAGCAACCATCAAATATAAAGTTCCAGATATGTCAGAGAAACAGGAAGGGGGCAAAAAAGACCCATAGAATGATACTTACTTGGTTTCAAATTCTCTTCCAATGAGGTTAATCACCACATTGGAGTACTGAACTGTCTTGCGGATGGCTTCCTCATCACGTAGGTGGAAAGGCTGGCAATGGAACAGAGAAAAAAGTAGGCATGACACCATATTGGTTCCAGTGGAAATTACTGACTGCAAAGTACAGTCAACATGAAAATATAGTAATTAATTGTTGTTGTTCAATTATGAAACTGAGCTTTATGGATTCTTACTCTTGGAATGACTTTTCTCTAATTGTTTCTGCGAAACATATAAACTCTATTAACCTTAGATCAATTTAAGGAGAAATCTATTTTTGTTGGCAATTCCCAATCTTCACTAAGCTGTATGTTCCATATTACAATACTGTGAGTATTTACAAAGTAACATGAAATGTGAAATCGACTATAATTTATAATTAAAGAAATTCTCCTGCATTACTGTCATTATCTTCTTTGAGATCTTACACACATATACATCTATTATGCTTCATATCCCACATACTCTTTTAGAAGTTATGATGACTATCATAAATGGGCATGACATTTTACAATATTCTGGTCTTGCTAGCATATATATTTGAGATTTCTAGCACAAATATTGAAAGGTAATTCCAGTCACACTAAGCTAGTCACTTTAACGAGACAGAGATTCCAACAACTTAACACTTATTTTTCTAGATTTTGAAAGTGTTTACAACGAAAAAAATACTGCCTGAACATTTAAGGGAAGTTAGATAATCGGGGAATGTAAGGACTACCGTTCGCTGAAAATGCACAGCACAGCACAAGTCTATGGCTTTCAACTTTAAACCTTGATCAACAAAGGAGCTGGGCCGTCTCCTTTGGATGATTTTGACAGAGATTTCTTTGATGAACTAGATTAAAGGAGATGGTGAAACTGATATATAGATTCTGATTTACTGCAGATTTTAAAATAGAGAAGTGATAGCAATTCAGTGAGTAAAAGTACATCTTACAGCATATCTAGATCCAAAAAAGCAACCGAGGACTGAACAATCATCTTATGTGAGTAAGACATTTGTTCTTATTTTGCTTTGTTTATTGTTTGCATGTACACCAAACTACCTGGTACAGGGAAGAGTGCAGTATATGAAAACTGCAAACAATACACAGAACTATCACCTCTGAATACACTGCACCCTATCTGATAAAAATTCAGTTCAAATTGAAATTATGGAGATTTTTGTTTTTGTCCCCACCACTATGGTACAGACTTATTACCCTCAGTCTAAAATTTCAGGGTACAGAATTCCTGGAGGTCAATGACCTGAATAGGTTTAGTTCACTCAGCACTCCTTCAAAACACTCAGCATTCCTACAAAGCAATACTGAGTTGAGTGAGCTGCCAATCATACAAATTCATCTCTGCAGGCTAAGCACAAAATAGAAACTATGCAGGTTATGAATAAATCGGGAATGAGCAGAAACAACACTTCTGATGTCAAGCAAATGGCAGGGCAATGTGTATCTCGGGGGGAGGTTTCAGCTTTTTCTCACCACATCCTTTTTCTTCCCTTTACCACTCCATAAATAGTCTTTCAAGCACTTGACTCTGTGTTGGTGTCTACTCACTCCCTACTTCAAATGATTGTACATTGCCAAATTCAACATTATGAGGAACACAAACACAATAAAAGTGCATACTTACAAAGAAAAGCACTTGCCCTAAGTCACCAACCAGCCGCAATCTTTCCACCTCATATGCGTCACAGCGGTATGGTATAATCACCTGGGAGCCAATCTTTCCTGAGGAGTGAGGAGGTAGGAAAAGAAAATCATAAAATTCCATTTCAAGGAATGTCTCAATCCTGTTGTAATTCTCTAATCATAGAAAAGTTGCAAATTTGAACCTGAAAATCTTTTTCAACAAAGAATGTCTAAGAAATTAACTTCACGCTTGATTGCTTTACAATGGTTAACATATTACCATTTCCACAATGGCTGTCACAGCCAATCATGGCATGCAAAAGACATAACAGGATTAAATGCTCTCATGTTCGTTGGCTGCTTCCCTCTGAGCTGAAGATGCATGTAACAATCAATATGCAGGCCAAAAGGAATAAAAGACACTTCCTGATATGAGCATAGATTTTACTTTCAAATACGAAGCTGACTCCTCACTTTAATAAGCAGTAAAATGGGCCAAGCAATTAAGTAGCCCTATTTGTTTTAGATAGAACTGTTTCGAGAACATGTTACAATTGCAATGAAAAGTGTAATTAACTTAATTAAGTAGCTTGTGTTTGAGCAGAATTGATTGTTGCTGATTCACAGACCAAAGTTAATTGCTGATTATTCTGACCAGCAACTAGAGAAACCCAGTTGCTCCCTTACCTACATGCCCTTATTTATGTTAAACCCATTTGCAGCTGCAAATCAACAATCATGAGTTGCTGAGACTTACCTAGTCTATTACAAACATATCTACCCAGGAAACCACTGGCTCCAAACACAGTGGCAACAATGCCACTAAAGGAACTTCTCCCACCCGTTCCCCGTTTCATGGATGCCACTTTGGTGGGCACTGTGGTTGAGGAGTCTCTCTGCTGGATGATGATACATCCAGTGACTCTTGGCACTTGATTCCATGACTGACCTGCAATATGGAGTAAGGCCAATAAAGGTAAATATAAGGTTCTTATATTTATTTGCAAAGCAACAAGAAGCCACTGATGGATCTGTTCTCAGAATCCAGAGAACTTATTTTTATTATATCATAATAATATTAGAACATTTTTGTGTAAATGGCATTATCTAATCACAACCATGGATCTGATCGTCAGTCCATCCTCCTAACTATACATGTGTATGTCACTGTCAGAGATGTCATCCTTCTTCTGAAGAGTTGTTGGGCTTGAGTGTCTGCATTCTATAGCATTAAATCAGATAGCTTTTCTGGTCAAGGATAATAATAGTGACTTCTTTAAAATATTTATACAAGGTATGAGTAGGCTGAGTTTCAGTTAAAGGCAAATAAAGGTGTACTGTAAGTCTCATTCCAAATTCTTTCTATGTTAACCCAAAAGACAACTATCTTGAGTATGAGATGACGCCAGATACTGATAGATATTCTATGACTAGACTAGAGTCTAGACTAGAAGAGTAGTCTCAGTCTGGACTCTAGTGATGTGCCGGCTAAAATTTTGCAGTAACTTTGAAGTGCTGAGCGCTGCATGAGTGNGGGGGGGGGGGGGACTTCCGAGACATGAGTGGTGCAGTCGCCAATTATATACTACAGGAAGTGGTCAACGACTTTAGCTAGAAATACTAACGTCCCAATCCTGCAACTGTGGCCTTGGCCACTACGACCGCCGCCATCTTGATTTACAAGGTTACCGGTAGTGACTGGCTTTTTCATAGCGCGAAGTCACACTTCGTAGGATAGGCTATTGGGACCTCACTTTTTAAATTGTGCACGATGAAATGTAGAAAGTTCGCAAAATCTCAATCATAGTGCAGTTAGCCTAAATTGTGTTTGTGTAAATATATGCAGGTATAATAATTATAATTATGATTGCTGAACTGATAATAACCTTATAAGTGTGATGGCAGCTGGTGTGCAATGAAAATAATTTGGAAGTCAGTCAGGCAACTGCATCGTTATGGTGTGTCTATTTCGGATAAAAAAAAGGGACCCACAAATAATGGTCCAAATTATTAATGCTCTGGTAGATCTCATTGTAAATGGTATAGCAGATAAAATGGTATAGATAATGGTACGACGATTTCGTACAGAAAATGGAACATTTTGAGGAATTATATGAGCCTTTCCTAAAACCTCAGCAGTGAAAGGGGGACAAGACACACATAAATTCAAAATTAGAAAATAACAGCAAAATCAATGCGTTTCATTAAAGTTTCTTATGTATTTTCAGAAAATAATACTGTCCACGAAAGTGAAACAGATAATGGGCTTTTATTAGTGAGGTGTCACAATCTCATGGATATAACTCTCATGACATAAGTGTCTCACGTATATGCATGAATGCTGCATAGAAAGGCCATAAGAAGCTCTCTCTCAAGCGAATCAAAACTCTAGTCGATTTTTCAAATACTTAGTCCAAAAAGTTGATGTCCCACCAACAAATTGTTAAACTAACCTCAGATAGGGTCTATCTCTATACGCATAGCATGAAAAAGAAAATTCTCTAAGTAGAGATTTGCAATATTATATCGGAGTCAAACCCATCGAACTGGATATCTGTTGATTAGCAATTAGCGATTGATGAGATCACAGATTAGGATGTATTCTTATTCTACTGTGTTGGTAGAATAGCTAGACTAGATGGCATGAGGAATATGTCATGTCAGGGGAACTAAGAACTAAGAGTAAGACTAACAGTAACAGCATTCATTGAAAAATGTAGGATCAAGCCAATTAACAGTCTAAATGTCCGTTCATCACGATCAACTTCTGAGAGTGACCTGAGGTAGTACTGATACAGTATTTACAAAGTACTGCATAGAAACAGCCAGTATAGACTGTCAAGGTATGACGGTGCCAATAGCACCTGGCATTTTGGTNTTTATACTTGAGAAAAAGGCTTAGTATCGTCTTGTTTGTTTGTTTGTTTGTGTGCTTGCCTGTTTTTAAATTGGTTAGGATTTTATAACTGCTAAAGTCCTAGTAGAGATATTGTCTGAAAAATGTTTCATTGATTTCGATGACTGTAACAGGATAAGAGTCTTTTGTTGAACATTGAAACATTCATGTAATAACCGAAGTACTAAAGTAGTAGACTGATGTTGAGTTTAGTAAGCCTAACTTGCTTTTATAAGAGGTGGTAGCTATATTATAATTTGTTATGATGCTTTTAAATTCAGGAAACTTGGATTTACGACTGTAGTTTAGACTTGATTTTCATGTGTATCATGATTTTCTATTTGCAGAGTATGGACCGCATTGACACCGTTTTGTCTTAGACCATGAAAAAGTTGAGAAAAGTTCTTGTATACTTGAAGAAACGTTTAAGAAAAGTTCTTGCATACTTGAAGAAACGTTGAGAAAAGTTCTTGCATACTTGAAGAAACGTTGAGGAAAGTTCTTGTATACTTGAAGAAACGTTTGAGAAAAGTTTTTGTATACTGGAAGAAACGTTTGGTTTGCACGTTTATTTTGTACTGGGACACTTATGTTATACTGAGAAGAGACATTTTGTTGGACTCTTCTAGTCTAATCGTAATAAATTTCATGTGTGAAACGGACGTGTTTCTTAATTTCTTGATGGAGTGAACTTCTGTTTCTGTAGTGACTGTGCCTGGGGTGCTTGACTCCCTTCCTAAGCCTCATAACCTAGAACTTAGGGACTTATTATTGACCATCATCGTCACCCCAGCGTTTTGTGGGACCGACCTGTAATCTCCCTCCTTATTTCTCACCGGCCCACACTTAGACTTAGAACAGCGGATAAGCATTTTTTGTCCTTAGATTATTGGCAACTTTTTAAAACAGCTTCTGTCTTTACATTGCCTTTGAGTGCATTGCCCTGAGGATATATTACGGCAGCGTTGAATCTGTGAAACAGTGTATGGGCTCTCAGATTATCGGCAAATAAAATTAGCTACCGTTGACAAAATCGTATTGCCAATATTTGTACACTGCTCATAGGTGAAATAGGACGGAAATGTCTGGATAGTTAATAAAACATTGACGATTAATTAAATTGTATTAGACAAATATATAACATGTTGGTAATCTCAGGTTCATAGATTACATGGACGCTACGCCTCTGATATGTCATCATCACATGTGGTGATATGAGCTAATGGACAAGCACAACCGAATGATACAGGTGGCTGAGGGAATTAGGAATGAACAAGAAACAACTGGATGATATGGACGGCAGGGGGATAGTCTAAATGGCGTGGATCATCCCATGCTCTGCTTCAGGGCACTTCATGGACCTTTGAATACTTTGATTAAAAAAAAACAACAACATGAAAACAAAAACACAGAACAAGGAAAAAAAAAGATAATGAAAAAAAAAAGACACAAGACAAGACGCGACAAATTAAGGCGATACAAAATATGACATAACACAACACGACACCAAACATAAACAGCCATGCTAAGGGGCCATCACCGGCCTCCGCACAGCCACAGCACCATCCCCACGAAGGGATTTCCGCCAGCAGCACCAGCATGCCGAGGGGACTTTCTCCTGAGCCGTTAGTCACACTCGGATCTCCGACCAACAACTGGAAAAGCTCGTTCGACTTCATATCCGCACAATGTCTTTTGTGTGTGTGTGTGTGTGTGTGTGTGTGTGTGTGTGTGTGTGTGTGTGTGTG
>JAWQUT010000065.1:516877-547437 GCA_033807755.1 Ellobium chinense | reverse complement strand
AACTACGCCTGTGCCTCTAATGAAACGTTTCCTTACACTGGGCCACTGGCGATATTTTTAACTTCTGTTGCATGGTTTCAACAGCGTGTTCATTTTTGGTGCAGTGCAGTGTACCGCGCACGATAATGGCGGATTAGCTGTCTGCTGTGCAGTTGCTGTCGGTGCTACTCATTACTTTGTGGACTTCCTTTTTCGCAACACTCAGAAGTGGTTATCCTCTGAACACAAGACGCTAGGCTCTAATCCCTTAGCTGCGTTTATTTGGTATTTGTACTCTGACAAAAGGGGAAGCAACATCTCTTCCACGTGGGTAGTCCTTAGCGAAGGATATGTTCTTAGTTAGCGCGCGCCGGTCACAGTGAGGAAGGCTGAACACCTACCAGAGGTTTGTTAGAAATGTATCGCATTTTGTACAAAACCGGGAGAAAAAGCAACATGGTGGTAAGTATCTACCAGTTTCTACGGTTTCAAATTTATTGGTGGAACGTCTTATTAACGGTCTTGTGTCGGAAAAGAATAAAGTGCGAATCAAAGGTGGTTCCTACATTACTGAATGATGCAAAGATATAATAGGTACAGCAAACGCCACTTGTAAGTCAGTGCATGTTTATTTTTTGTCTCTTCCGCATCCAGGGGCGTAGCAAGAGTGACTTTTTAAAAAAAAAAACTTTGGTAATCTAGCACTTACATCCAACTAGCCGTCCAAAACCGCCGTCAATGGCCGAATTGGGTTAAGATTTTGCATAAAACAGGACATTTACTACGATTGAGTTTGTGTTTTACGGCGTGTCAGCAAGATTACGGCTATATTACGCCCACATTTACTACGAAGTGTCTTGATACTGGATATACGCGGGTATTATAATTATTGTCATCGACCTTTTTGCATACATTAGAGTCTGAGGAACGACTGTTAAATGGACGCAGTTCTTTAATAGGTTTTCATTATTCCAATTACGACAGAAGCTCTGTCACTTGAAATGGCTTATAGTTTCAGAGAAGTGTAAATATTTTTCACACAGAAAATCAGTCAATATTGATCTAAAACCGCTGGAACCAAAAAAGAGCCAAAGAGCCAGTCAGTTATTTGGGAGCCAAACGCTTTAAAACAAAAAAAATAGTCTAAATTTCAACTCGAATCGTTGACTCCGAAAGAGCCATGTCTGGCAGCCCTGAGAAAAACCCGGGAAACCGTTCACGGATAGGGTCTTGCCGCTCTTGCGCAAAAAGAACCACCACAGTAATTTCTCCTCAGGTAACTTGCCATCTTATGTTTAATAGTTTCTCTCGTGACAAAGCCGTCGATGCATATGGTACAATGTGCATATGGGAGCGCTGAATCTGTGGAACAGTGTATGGGTTTTCAGCTTATCGGCGAGTAAAATAAATTAGCTAACCGTGACAAAGTCGGATTGTCAGTGTTTGTAAATGGCTTATAGGGGAAATATTATGAGTGTGATGTTTGATTTTTTTTACAAACCATTTCAGATTAGTTAAATTGTACTGGATAAAAACGACAAATATATCGGTAATCTCAGATTCGTAAATTAGATGGACGCTACACCCGTGGTTGCGAATATAAGTGCTAACCAGTCTTGCCCAGAAAAGCGTATGCAGAAAGCCTCCCTCTTTTTTTTTTTGTTGTTGGTTATTTTGTGCTTCCCTGTTCCTGTCTTTCTTCCTTTCTGGTCATTTCCTCTTTGACAGTCACTATCCCTTCATCCTTCTCCTCGTATCGTCAGCCCGGATAATCTCATTCCGATTTCGCCGCCGCTGGTATAAAAGCTGCATGTATGTTGTTATTGCCTGTGGTGCGGTCAATTGGGCTTGTGTCAGAGATAAGGCACGTACAAAGCAAGGATGCTGACTTGTTAGGAGATAAGCCTAGATATATCTGGTCCTAGCATATTGAACTTCAGTTCTTTTGCAAAATCTCAGGTGAGGTAACACCAACATTGTGCTTTCAGTCTTTTTAATGGTTATTGTTCGCTTCATCTTATTCCTCCTGTTTCCTTCGCCCTGATGCCAAGTTACTATAGTCGCTCTCACTGTTTTTGTCATCATCTTAAATCAGTTTCTAACTGCAGGTTGTCACCACAAGACTGTACCGCGCAAGAACGAAGAAAAGGACTGAATGAAATACCAGTTTCCAAATCAAAGCAAAAACAAAACAAACAAAAATCACGATGCCTCTATTCACAGGCACTTTAAATCATGTAAACCCACTATAACTGAACCTGGTAAAATTAATGCATGAGCAGAATTTAAATTTTGAAGTCAGCTGAAACTGTAGTGCTGAAAGTGGCAAAAAATCAAGTGAAAGGGAGATAACATAGTACTAGTACATGTAGAAATAAAGCAAAGCGAATGACAGATCATGCCAACAATAAAAAATAAACAGTATGGATCGTCAAATAAATGAAGCTGCAGTGGACGGAGATTGCATGATTCTTCAAAACCTTCCGTTTACCACTTGTGCATCACCGGAAGCTAAAAATGAAGGATGTCTAGCTCTTTCATAACATACTGAGCCCAGATATGCCGTAAACGTTAGATCCTATACAAAATAATTCATCGGCGGGTAGAGACAAGCAAGGGGGATAATAATTTTTAAGAGCTAACTCCTCTATGCCTTTGGAGTCTCGATCTGTACCTTGAATGTAACAAAAATAAGCATATTTGAAAAAAGAAATAACCTTCACACATTACTGGAATGAAGAGTTCAAGGTTGCAGAGCAAAAGGCATAAATTTATAAACAAACATGGACGCATTTTAATATTCGTATCAAGATAGTGAACGAATCTATCGTTATACGTGCGCACAAGAAAGGCAGACAAGAAGAGGGAATCCAGAGTGACATTATCAAGTTCTGCAACTGGTAGAAACCATCAACAAAATTCCTGATACATGCCAAATAAATAAGATGACTTAGTATTCACAGACTTTATTAAGGCCAGGACACCCCAATCCAAAGTCAAATGAAAAGTGGAAACATGTTTTCTGTGACTGACATGGCCTCTTTTTTTTTTTTTTCATGTCCTTTTAAAACAATGAATACCTAAAACCTGTTCAAAACTAGATCTATAATAAAGAGATCTGCATACCTGGACTGCAATTAATATTGTCAAATCAAAGGCATACATGCACTTGTCCTTTCATTCCCTTCTACCTCTTCGTTTCTTCCCTTCCTCTCCCTTCCCCCCTCTCCTCTCTCTCTCTCCAACTGCTATCATCCAGACTGTTCATCAGAATCTGTTCCCCAGAGAAAGCTACCATACACTTCTGCCAGCCTACCAAGAACAATGTTTCCTCTACTGGTGGTGTCTTCCCTGCTGGGTGTGTCTGCAGCCATCGTGTGCTTGCCCGGATTCTGTGACAATATTCAGCAGCCAGTGCTGGATTGCAAAGGTGGTGTGATCAGGAACGGAGGCTTCTGTGGATGTACCGACATTTGTGCTAAGGTTGGTCGGGGCAGAGGCTGCTCTTGAGCTGAGAGAGCGAGAAAAGGAGAGAGAGAGAGAGAGAGAGAGAGAGAGAGAGAAAGAGAGAGAGAGAGAAAGAGAGAGAGAAAGAAAGGAAAAGAAAGAAAGAGAGAAAGAAAGAAAGAAAGAAAGAAAGAAAGAAAGAAAGAAAGAAAGAAAGAAAGAAAGAAAGAAAGAAANGGGCGTAGAGAAGCATTGTGCCTTGTGTCTCTTTCTTTTTCCGCCCCATCGAGATTAAGACAAGGGCATCCAAATTTCAAAGAAAAAGATGTGGTGTTCACGAATCTTGATAGTCAAAATAAAGAGTCGAGTCAGTGTTTGAAAGAGCTGGTCTGAATGAAGTGGCTTTATTTGTTTGATTTTTTTGCTTTGTTTATTTGTTTGTATGTTTGTGTGCTTGTTTTCTATCCTTTTATGCGGCGGGTGTGGGGTGTGGGAGAGTGTTGAAAATGGCCTGACAAACTGAGTAAGATATCGGCACTGACGATAACACAATAGATCTCGCCGACCCAGCCACACTTCCACCTCCACACATCCTCCTCAACAGATGAACGTCCAGAACGTACAGACATAAGACTTGTTTCGTTTGGCAGCATCACAAAATATACAAATTATTGTAGCTAGCTTGTAGCCAGTCTGTTCGTGTCCTTCAGGTAGAAGGCGAATCTTGCACTCAAACGGCAATTTGGGGTGTGCCCAATCTAGACATATGTGATGACGGACTGGTGTGTGCAAAGACCATCACGCATCTGGAAGGGCATGCTGTGGAAAGCCACACATGTGCCAGCGCTACTACTGTCAGTCAGCCGACAGCCTCTGCTGTACCAGAGCTTTTGCTTTCAAGGAGAGAGATGAAGCGAGGTAAGCTACTCCAGTATCTCATTTAATATCTCTACGTTTGAAGTTTCATTTATCTCTTTGTTTCATTTGCCTTACTAATAAGGAAGTACAGTATTTCCATACTTGGTATACCACATGTGGAAAGAAATCCCCTTACCTGAAGTTTTTGGAGATGGCATATTTATCTGCGCATGCTCAGTGTCCAGATGGACCAGGGCACGGATATATTGTATTTATAATTTAAAGACAGAAACAAAAAAACAAAAAAAGGTCACATCCACACAAAAAAGTGAGGTTCCATTTCCTTGAATAGCTTTAACAATAATCATTAGATTTTTACGAAACTTTGCAACAGTAAACGTCATGATATGGAGCATAACCATGAACATTTTCAAATATGCACAGAGCAACAGTTCTCTAATATTACTGACCACATCTCGAGCTGTTGCTCAGTGAGTGCACTTAATGCCCAGTACGGTAAAAGAAAGGATGACGGGTCGTAGTATTCATTAGATATGGACTTTTAATATTCTAATAGAACAAACACACACACACACACACACACACACACACACACACACACACACACACACACAGAGAGAGAGAGAGAGAGAGAGAGAGAGAGAGAGAGAGAGAGAGAGCACAAATCAACACAAGCGATTAGTTTTGTTTATGACGCTTTTGATCATCCCAAATCCTTTACAGAAACAAATAATCTTTGTGTCGATACAGATGTAATGAAAGTCTTTCAGGCCACAGTGGAATAGATCTATGTATGAGAAGAGAGAAAACGGAGGGATGCCTTTTTTTTTTTTAACACCCATGCAACTATGTCGACTTCCACCAGCCATGACAAAGGAAGCGAAAACGAGGGTGTTAAAATATTTACTAAAAATGCACTTCCCTTTGTTCCTGAACAAGTGTTTTGGATCAGCCAGGATACTATGGCCACCAACATGGTTTTGGACAATTCAAGCCCTCAACAGCCCCTTCCTACCTTTACCTCAGAATCCAGGGCAATTTACAATGATTATTCAATGGATCAACTGCCTTGAGTGGGGNNNAATCACCACAAGCCGTTATATTTATAGCAATGCCCCATAATGGTAGTCTACATTAATTTGTTCAAACCTGAAATGTAGTTTTTTGAAACTCGCATGTCAAATTAAATTGCTTACCTTGGCAGGTGGAATTCAATAAATGTTTAGTGCATATGTATCAGTGGTATAGGTATAACGTGTGAAAATTCCAGACAGTTAAAAACTTGTAATTTTACAGCGAAATAGGAAGATTCGCTTTTTTTTGTGTGTGTGTGTGTGTCACCCGGTATAAAATTTAACAAATGCCCCTCCCCATTCCCCCTACCCCCTCCCAAAGGGAAAACAACAACTAACTGCAATGGGCCGCTCACATCGTATTCAACTTTTAAGCTTATATGTTTGGTTTATATTATCTTAACAAAATAACTCAATTCTACATCCGCAGCTTACCAGTGTGAGACTGCCTGTCAGAAAAAGAGCTTGCTGTGTACGTTCTCGTTTGTTATATATGAAGGACAATGGTTCGCAAAATGTGATGTCTTGGGGAACTTTTTACCTGAGCAGTGCGACAACACAAGTAAGTCTGGATGAGGAAAAACCGAGAAATACAATGATACAACAAGATTGAAGATATATATAGAGAGAAAGAGGATAGGAAAAACGGAGAAAAAGATATTGCTGAATGGCCATTTTTTGGTGTATTTTTCAAAAACAAATATATTTTCTGCATATAATTTGCAAACAAATAGCTGCATTTATCTGTACTTTCCTCTTAATTTTCCAAAGTCTTGATTCTGAGTCTACAAATTATTGTGCCTACTAAGTCTTTACTATTAAATTCCAATCTCGTCCCTATTATGCCAGATACAGGTGGCATCTTCATACCATTTAAGAGCCAAGGTGAGAGTGGTGACTGCAAATTCTGTAGTCTTAATACTGTACGCTCTGTATTATTATTACTGTTTTCTTCCTGTCAATAGATCACTGTTTCTGTGTGGACACTTTTACGGGCGCGATACAGGACGGGACAAAAGTTCTTGGAAGCGCCAGCTGTTATTAAAGACTTGTTTGTTGGAGGTATTTTATGAAAATACCACTGTTGACTGTCACAGCACAGAGGTGAAGCATGTAAAGACGGTTCATATAAACCAGGCATGACTTTCTGCCAAAGCTTCGAGTGACAGACTTGAATAAAAGTTTTTACTTTCTGTTTATGTTCTTTACGGTTTGTGGGACCCAAGATGTCAAAGCTTCAACACGTTACGTAGTTCACCCTTTCCACTTCTACAGTCTCATAAAAAAAGTCACCTTGCCCCAGAAGATGTTGAATAAAACCACCATTTTTAAACCAACAGCAGCAGCAACAACAACAACAACAACAACAACAACAACAACAACAACAACAACAATAACAACAACAACATCTACTACTACTACTACCGCTACTACGACCACATTTGACACTACTACTACTACTACTAGTTACTACTACTACTACCACTACTACTGCTACTATTACTACTACCACCACTAAAACTACTACTACTCCTATCATCATCATCACCACCACCACCACCACCACCACCACCACCCCTCCTATATAATGAGCCACAACAGAACCTTGGTATAAAGTATGCTTTAGTGCATTAAAAAAAGTATATCTGTTATTGGGGTATAATCAAGATTCACCTGAATACTGAAATAATAGAATAGTATTGAATCTGTTCATATTAAATTCATACTTAATAATAAGGAGTACTAATTAAATGAGTACTTAATATTGACATTCCTCTGTATTCCTGCTTAGATAATTATATGATATCAGCACTTGAAACACAGAACTTTGCGAAGAAGCTAAACAGTTCAAAGAAGATGATGGCCATAATTTATTGTCAGCAAGTGTAGGCTATGTGCGTTTGATCGACTGATGAGGTTAAATCTATGATTTTGTTAGAGAAGTATGCCTTTGCCCACCATGAGAACACGACTCTAGCAGGCAAACCCAAGATGAATTCACTCTTGATGTGCAGGAAAAGTGCACGCATGTAATCATGACATGTATGAAGACACCAAAAGAGAAAAAAAATTATTGTGACAAAGGAGTGGAAGAAGAAGAAGAACAAGAGGAGGAGGACAAAGACGACGTGGAAGAGGAGGAGAAGAAAGAGAAGAAAAATAAGACGAAGATAATGGTGATTCTTGATGATGATATCAGTGCTCATGAAAATGATGACGGCAAAGGATGTGCTGTTGCTGCCTATGATGATGAAAGAAGAGCGATGATGGACACCCATATTAAAATCCCGTGCAGCGATGCAGTTTGGTACAGAAGTAAGAAAGGCTGATAACAAAATGTGGTACCCATGGGGAGCAGGCCCTGACCCTAGACATACTTATGAATTTTAAGAATTTTTGGGGTCCATTCATATCCTATTTCTATGATGATTCCATAAAGACTTTGCCCTATGGAGGATACAGGTCTATAATTCTACTTTTAATCTTAGATCCTGCTGCTTAGGGGTTATATTTGACCTCCTTTTTTCCTTCTTTCGGCTCCGTGGGGCAATTTTTGATTTATTTGGAAACTGTCCATTTTAGTTGAGTTTGCCAGGCACTATTTATCCCTGGCCTAGAACTGTCAGGCCAAGAGCCTGCTCAGACGGAAGAGGAGGGTTCAGGGGTTCGGCCTTGATCAGTGAAAAAGGTAGCGTGTGTTTACAAATGGCAACCAAGCTCAAAATTTCGGTGGGCTTGCTGGGGTTGGGTCAGTGATAAAATTTGGACCACACAGTGAGCTTAAATCTGATATGGATCTAAGTGATAGCTAGGGCTTTGGATTCAAGGAGGAGGAGAAAGGGCCCCAACTGCATTCCAGGTCTCTATCCTGGGGACCGTTTACCGTCTCGCTGTTCGCTTATCTCCCCTTAGTGACCTCTTCGTTCTGAGACGGTACGGTTAGTTCATTGCATCAACTTCCGGGTACAAATTAATTCTTATTCCGTGTTAGGCAAGAGACAGTGTACTTTGCGACAGTATCATCTAGCCAGGGAAATAGAAAGAAAGATCAGTAAAACAAGTAGCACCAATAAAGGTAAATTAAATAACGGAAGAGGTGTCACAGCCAAACCACCTCACCCTGCCACCGAAGTGTTCAGTTCTAGTCTAGGAGTTCAAGCCCAAGGACTAGGCTAGTCTACTAGACAGACTCGAGCGAGGGTCTAGTCTACTAGTTTGGTTGTTTAACTGTTTAAGGTCTGATTTCTCATTCTGCCCTTGCCAGATGACTTCGTAAAAAAGTCACGGAGCAGAGCATTTATTGTTATCACAGACTGCTTTTTTTTCCCATGAAAGAATAAAACTTTGAGGAAGAACCATTTTTTTTTTTTTTTTCCCTCTAAGCAGCTTGTTCGTTAATTTTCCTTCCTCTTGGCAAAAAAACATATTATGTTTTGTTAGAAAAGTTATTATGCAAGGATTATTACTGTGTAAGTGTGAAGTAAAGTGTTTGGCGTATGCCTAATAAAGATTTGAACTTGAACCTAATGGACTAACTAATACTAATAAGACTAAGAGAAAATTTGTGACGTTGTTAATAATGTTAGGAAAAACACTAGTGAGTCCATTTGCATGGCAGTTCATGCGCTGAACCTCAGAGCTAACAGTTAAACACCATGATAAAGACTGAATTCACAAAACATTTAGAGAGCTCTTCAGGCTTAGTGTGACTTGCTTCAAAACATGTTGAAATTGTTATTTTATCATTTTTAAAGTCAATCTTGTTCAGATCTAACACCCCTTAAATGTCTGCATGGATGTGATTTCTCTGGAAGTCTAAAGGCTGGTTACCTCAGCCAGTAAGGCCCAGAAAAATTTACAGTAATCGTTTTTGGTAAGATCATTAGCCTATTTAGAAAACTTGGTAATCTATTATTTGTAAGAAGTTCTAAGAGGAAGAATTTTGGTACTTTTTGTCAAGAACTTTTTTATGTTTTAAAGCTTTTCCTTTCTTACCCAGGTGCATTGAAATCAGCAGTGGAAACTCAGCAATGGCTCTGTCAGTGGAAAAACTGTTGACAGATGCCCACACGCTAATCATACACTTGAAGGACCATGACTCCTTGGCTGACAGCATTATTGCTACAACACAAACCCTATTTAACAAGGTGGAAGCAATGAAGCAGGTAAGGGTGGATGCACTGACATTCTGAATCAGGGCAGGGAAAGATTGGCTACCACAAGGTTAAATTTTCATCATTCATGTATTTAATCTAGATTTGGAGTGTTAACAGACTCATTTTCAGATGGGAGAAGGGCTCTTTAAGTAAGATGGCATGGCACTCTTACATTAATTTGGATAGATCATTCAGTTTTATCTTACACTCTAGGTTAGGTTGATTTGATATCTGTGGCATCCTATTATATCCTTCTGGGATGCTATCCCAAGCAGTGGAGTCTTTGGTGCACTTCAGATGGCAAGAGTATGTTTAGTGGATGAGGAGGAAATAACTTATGAGCACTTAATTTACCGTGGAGTAATGAACATAGCCATTCTGTGATACCTCAACATTACTACTTTGACTGCCCATTAAGATGGAGACATTGTCTGATCAGTAAAACTTAAGGACTATATTGCATCTGTGAATGTTTCCTTAAATTGCAGTATCAAGATGATATCACCGAGCTGAATGAAATAGCCAAACACCGACCAAGATCTACTCTAGTCTTGGGAATAGCACAAGAAAATCGTCAGATTCGAGAATTGCAGCAGGAGAACAGGGAACTTCAAGCTGCATTAGAGGAACATCAATCAGCCTTGGAGCTTATAATGCAGAAGTACAGAGAGCATACAGTCAAGCTGCTACAGAGTAACAAACTTGAGAAAACTATCCAGGATAGAGAGGCTTTGGACAAGGTATGTTACTCTGGTACAGGAGCACAGACAAGAAAAAGGCAGGGAAGGGAATGATCCTGTGTTTAGGAAAAGTGAGATTCACATGTCTAGAGTCAATGCCTGCTCCTCATGGGTACCAGAATTCAGATGCTTAGGATTTTCTACATTTGGAACTCTTATATGTGTGAAGCTTATGGCTTCAAAGAATGGGATCCAATAAGACACCCAGGAAGTCATTTGAAGAATTAAAAACTGTAAACAACAGAAAGAAATGGGGGTAATCAGTAGATGTTAATAAGGGTATTTTGAATCCATGTAGGCAATACACAACATTTTACTTTAAGTTGCAGACATTGCAAAATGTTTAGTTATGAACATCAGGATTAACAACTGTATGTGAAGTAATAACAGCCTATAACTGAATCAGCTGTCAGAGGAACATTTGGAATCAGTGATTCTGTAGCTTATAAGTTTAGATGGATGTGCAATTGAGGACAGAATGAGAGATTGAATTATTCAGCAATAATTGGTGGTATAAAATGGTTTCTGTAAATCAGAATAAATTTTTATTGCCTTAAACCTGTTAACACCTAATTAAGCTGGTCTGACCATCTTTAAGACCACTATTTCAATGCCAGATGGAATTCTCAGTCCTTATAATCAAGTGTTTCATGGCTTCAACTAAGGGTAAGAGGCCTACAAACTTTGCAGTCTGTAGGGGATATTGTGAGGGACAGGCTAGGGATGTCACTGTTGGTTGAAGCTCTTGTTGCCTATTGAGATGGTGTTGGTCAAGTCAGCAAGCCTATATAGTCATGTCATAAAGCATTCAGGGCTGATTTTAGCCCTTGTACTAACAATAGGCCAAAACCCAGCCAGATTTTAAGAAGTGACCAATTATTATTGACATTGAGAGTGAACCAGACAGTGCTTGTTTAAAGAGTAGTTGAATGTAGCTGACTCTGCCTAACTCACAATCATTTTTATTGGCCATTCAGGAGTGGCCTATAAACAAGCGCTCACGGTTAAAGTTTAGTCAGCATCATACTACCTGTAGTAGACGAGTAAATCCAAGTCTAGCATAGCAGTGTTCAGCGAGCTTCTGTAGAGTGACTAGGAAGGGAAAGTGAGGGCCTACTGCTTAGTCTGCACTGGTGTTAGTGATTTGAAAGGATCACAGTGTTGGCAGATTCAGTGTAGATGGGGAGGGTTTGTAGGGTTTAATTTTCAACTTGTTTGATCTATTTGATCCTTATACAGGTGAAATGTTTAGGGGGTTAGCATTACAGCAGGGTGGTATAATGATTCATGAGGGCAAACTGTATTTACTTAGTAACTGTTTCTTTTCAGGATTCAATGTGCCAGCTTATGGACAAAATTGAAGAGATGGCTGGTGTGATGCAGAAGGCTATAGAGGTAAGTCCCAATTGAGAGATGCAAACTCTTAGGTGGGGAGGGAAATCTGCTTCTGTGTAGCTTAGCTGATCATGTGTTTTCATGTCATCCATCCTTGAAGCGAAATCAAATTTTACTGTCAGCTTGCTTTACTCTGAAGAACAGTCTTGCTGCAAGTCTAGGTGCTTCTGAATTATATGGCGCCCCAGAGAAATGTGTTATAACTGACAGGGATTGATATACTTGCGTTAAGACGCATTGAAAGAGCTACATGATGGATTTTACGTGATTGTTATGTCCATGACATACCTGCACTTGCATAACTTTATACAGAACTCCTTTGTAAAATCAGCACAGTCAGACAGATCTTGGGGCCTGTAAAATAAATTCTCACTAGGTTGCATTTTACATCCGACCAGCAGTATCAGCCGTCACAAAAAAGTAACAATATTTAATCTGGGAAAAGCAGCAATAGCTATTTTAATCATGCCTAGAATCTAATGCGGTGCCAGTTTTGAAAGTATGACAGATTTTGCTGCCACTTGACTAGAGGCTTGGACTGTGCTGTTATTAATAGGCCCTCCTTTCCATTACTAAATGACGTTAGTGTTTTCCTTGAAAAGTGTACATGTGGTTAATTCTCAACTTATCAAGTTGTCAAAGCCCACTCCTCCAAGAGCACAGAGTGGGACTAGCTGCAGCCATTGTGTTGTTTTCTGCTCCATGCATTATTTTATAAATGACCAAACCTGTTTTGTTCTCAGCAATTATTTAGACAGCTTCTGGACTTTACAAATGTCAAGCTCTATACACGGAATTTAGAAATTCTTAATTCTGTTTGTATGGTCTTCCTCTTACAGGTTGATGAGACATTGGGCTGTGCAGACAGGGAGCGTTTGAGTCGCCTGGAGTTAGAGAATAGAGCTCTTAGGGAAATGTTGGAAATTTGCACCACTAGCAAGGAACGTATTATACCCATGGAGGTTAAGACTGAGGAAAACAAGGAAAGGGATGATGGTGATAATGAAACCACAGATGCAGAATGTGATTCAACTATTTTGGTTGCACCCGACAAAAAGGAAGGAGATGAAGAGAAGGCAGCGGAGGACACAAAAAAGAAGAAGCCATCATCAAAACCTGGCAGTAGAGACAGTACTCCAACACCGGGTAAGGATAATGCAGCAAGTGGTACCAAAGACAGCACCCCAACAGGAGGGGCTAAATCTGTAGGGGTCAGTAAATCAACCGGTGATGTTAGGAAAGGAAAGACAACACCAACAGGTAAAGCTGAGGGTACTTCAACAGTGAAAAAGACCACATCTACCACAGGGGTGAAAAAGGACACTGGACCTCTCAAAAAGAGCCCTTCTACTGAAGTGAAAAAGGATCTGAAAGGAAAAATTACTCCAAAAACAGTAGGGAAGAAATGAATCTGTCTCCACTGCACTGTCATTATTATTATTATTATATTGGTGCCAAGCACCTTCTTCCAAGCATTACACACGGGCCTCTGAACTGTTTTGTATGAAGTGGTTTTCACGCTTTCTATTTTAAATGAGGAGGGGAGGAAGAGGTAAGAGACAGATGTCTTATTGTTCCTCAGATTAATGTTGTGTTTGAGGGTCTTCTACTCAGAGCAGTAGAGAGATGAGATCAGTCATATCAATACTGCAAAAAATGCGTAATGTGAAATAGTTTGAAGCATCATGTGACTTTCGTGGAAAGTGTATTCAAGTGTACATATTAAGCCAACTCATGGGATATAATGTGGACTAACATAAAGCTTTAGCGAAAGGGTCATAAAAATATGTTTTACTACTGAGTGAAAGCAGCTTAAGTTTCATCAATAATGGTCTTTCACCGGTCTTATTGGAAGCAAAAGTATTAATACTCCAAGCATTTTAACATGAAATTTTGGTGGTCTGCCAAATCTTAAGTAATTTGAGGAAGTTTTATATTGTTCCTTCATAGTATTGTATGGGGAACAAGCAAAGAAATGCAAGGAATGACAACTCCCTTTATTATAATTTACTTTGGCCAGGTTTCAGGATCTGCCCAGCATTATGTTGAGGTCATGACCAAGGCCATGGCTGGTTGTAACAATACCTTTTTTTTCAGGGGCCACCATACATTGTTATCATCTATGAATAATGCAGTATCTAACATCTCCACTGGGGTGAAAGGGGAAGAAATCTGTGATTGCCGCAGTATTTTTCCTCTGTAGCTGATGCAATAGTTTATGTATGACCAAAGGTCCTGTGAAATTCTAATGCTGGCTAATCAAATCATGTATCATAGATAGAGGATCTTTGGATGGGGAGTTTTTTTTTTTTTTTTTGCATAATCCTGGGTTTTGTGTAAAGCACTGTTATAGTGAAGTGTATGTATATGTAGTTAATGCTATATAAAACTACTGCATTTTTAAATCACTCACCATGTAGAATAATAGATCACAACTTCCAACATTTGCAGAATAAAGACTGAAGAAAAAGGACTTCTATTGATACAGGTAACGTCAAGATGTGAGAACCACAGTATTTGGTTGTCATATAATTTACTTTTGTTTCTTGGAATGCTTGGCCTATTCTGAGCTCTTTTTGGAATAGAAATCTCAGATCGCTGCCCAGGATTAATACTGTCATAAGTCTAGTAAAGAATTGAAGGACTTACGACAGATTTATTTGTGGGTGATGAAATATTCTTACTGCTTTCTCTGGTGGCATATGGCAGGGCCAGACACTTCCTCAACAAATCCTCTGTTGCTGCTAGAGGGCTTGATTGGGAGCATGGCTCAAGGCAGATCCTGTGTGAGCTTGTTACTACAAAGAATTTCTTGGGGCTGCATGTCTTAGTGTGTGATGGGCATGGCTATCTAAAGATGTCTTGCTCCCCTTTGTCTGCTGGCCACCAGTCCTACCAGTGGCCCACTGCTATAATTTAGGTTTCTGCAATACATTATGTTGGGAGGGGAGAGGGTGTTGGAGAGGGCATAAAGATTCCACATTATGTAACTTCTGTGTGTTTGTTTCTTGGTTCCTTGAAGTGTGCTTTGTTGCTGTGTTGGCAGAATGTTTGTGAATGAACTGCAAAATAAAAGGTGATGGATTTCAGATGAATTTGAATAGTTTTTCATTAAAATAATTTGTACATGCAACTCATGTTTCTCAGATTTTTAGAGAAAATGTGTGCATCTGTGCTGGGGGGACCAAAGGACAGAAATTGCTTGTAGGCCATGATTTGTAGGCCATGATTTGCTCAGTGCTGGTCTTTTGCACAGTTGATTCTGCCTAACCTTTTGAACCTTGACTACTTATCATGTAAATCCTTGTTCCCCTTGGCTTCAGGGCAAAGCCTTGTACGCACTAACTTATGAGAATGACACAGAGTATGCTTGCCCACTCTTTTGGCCTCTCCAGGTACATTCTTTCAAGACCAGATTGAACTATTAGTTTTGGAGGTTCAGAAGGTTAATAGCCACTCAAAGTACAGTCAACTTCATTTCTTTGAGAACGTAAAAAATTGCAGTTGTGTAGAGGACATGATGAAAGAGTTTTGCTCACTTTCCACTTGAACATCAATGATATATATGTTTCTTCTGAAAAATATTGCTACTAATTGCAAAGCTTGATTAAACCAACTGAAATTAAGTGGAATCAACTGTAATAAAGATTAGTTTAACACCACAGGTTCCAGACATTCAGTACTAGTTTTTTGTTTGCTCTCATTTCATGTCTTGTTTTATAGTCAAGCAGTAGGAGAGAAAGCAGTCCTCTCCTGTAACAGTGCCTCAGGCTGGAATTTCAGACAAAATGTCCCCCATTGCCTGCCCTTAATTATCTCATTTAGTGTCCCAATGTATAATCTGTTTTGATGACAATGTATTCCTTCATCACCTTTGAAATAGTCAAACTGGGAATCAGCATAGTGATTTCAGCACCGCTGCTTCCTTAGATGCATCCCAAAAGGCATTGTGTGTCCGCCTGTCCACCCGCAGTTTGGACCTCCTTCCCTTTAGCTATATTTTCTTTTTGGGAAGTGGAAGAAATAAAAATATTGAGGGGGGTGGGGGGGAAACAGTAGCCCATGTTGTGTGAGGCAAGTTGTCATTTTGCAGCAATCAAAGGTTGTGCCACTTTGCCAACTGCTTCTGTCTTTTAACTTCACATAACCGTCCCAGGACTCTATTGTGAAATGCCATCACATCTGCAGACAGCTCCATAAGACATCAGCCTCTTCCAAAGGATTAAAATTCAGCTGACATAATAGATGAGAATAGGCTGAATCACAGATAGTGCTTGACTCAATGATACATAGACTTCAAGGGATGCTTCTAGGCTTGGCAGCAGCACTGTCATCATTGAGTTGACTTTTTGGATTACGAGGAAGGTGTTGGAAGAATGTAACACCTTGAATAAATCTATGAGCTTTTATAGGCAGTCTAGGGACTTTAGGTCACATTTCATACACACAGATCATGGGCATATTTCAAGAAAGAACTCATTATGTGAACTCCTGCTTAGTTACAGAACAGATCATTTTCTCACTGATAGAAAGTGGAGTGCATTTCAATTTATAGATGCCGATTCTGATATTTGTTATCACTTAGCATTAAAGAATTGTACTGGTTTTACGGACTTTGCATTTTGAGGTGTTTTGCACCATGCCCTGCATGACAGCCTGTCCTTTCTGCTCAGAACCAGATATATGCACAGTGTCATTAAGTTAACACAGCTATGGGACAATGTAACACTCTCTTTATTACAGCCCCACTTGAAAATTCCCATTACATTTCTTTTCCAAATCATTTTAACAAATCCTTCATGACTTGGGCAGGAAGATGAGTGTTATTATGGCTCCACTGTGGTCAGATCCGAGATGTCATGAGACATGTATTTGAAGTGGGTACAGTTTATCTTGGCCGTGTGGACATATGCCTTTGTAGAACACCCATTTGTCACAGATAGTTTATCGGCTTCTCTCAGCAAATTTCTGTATGCTATAGATCAGTGTTGCCTGCACAATGACTGTCTCTGAGAGCAGCTTGGATACTGTCCATTAAATCCACTGATGTGACAATGCCAGGAATACTGTTCCATTTTATCAACTGCTGCATTTTGTGGACATATTTTCAAAATATTTCTCTGTAAACTTACAAATATCTTGATGGAAATGTACTCAAGATTCTGGCACGGTAACAGATTGTTTCTTCATTTTTTCTGTTTGCTCTTTAATTTTCTTTTCAGATTTAATTTTCAGTTGTCTGAATATTTTCAGCATTCTGCCACCTAAAAGGCAGTGAAATCCTGAAACATGCAAAATTAGAAAACAAACACTATTCATATGTGTATAAGATTAACATTTATTTGGGTGTAAAATTCATTTTGGTTTTCACACAGTAGTGAGCACAGCAGTTACTGTTGTACTGATATTAAGCACATCTGTGTCTCTTCTATAATATGGTGAAAAAAGAATCCGAATACAAAGTATGTAAAACTAAATATGATTCTGCCCAACGACACAAAACTTTATGAAAAATGTATAATGAATTTACAAAGGATGTAAATATCACTTTAAGTAAGCACTGGTTACCTCCTTACTGAAATCTACTCACAAGACCCAGGCCTACAAGACAAGTGTAGGGTCCTGGTCTGGGGAGCATCAGTCTGAAACCAAATGACAGTTTGATGTCTGATGTAAAAGATATTCCTCACATTATACAATACTGTACATTGAAAATCAAAGCCCGTAGATCTAATTCCCATTTTGGTCATTTCATATAAATGCATAACAATGAAATAATATTTACATTCATTAGATGCCATGTCACCCAGGCTTCAAAGGCACTATACAGCAATAACCTCTCACAGAAAAAGAGACAGAAAAAAGGAATGACAAAATAATGTCTTCGTTCTGGAAGATATCAGTGCATATACACACACAAACAATCTGTTAAAACCATGAGCATCAAAAGTCATAATTAAATAAAAAAATTGTTTTTCATGCCTCAGGAGTTTATCTCTTGACCCAACCTGTTTTGCTAAAATCTGCAGTTCATGTCACAAATTCATACCAGATGGTCCATGTTTTGGTCAGCAGTAGTGGACCTCCTATCTTCAGATTTATATTATTTATTATTATATATATTTTCCCATATCCAAATAACCTGTTTCACTTTTTAAATTGATGTCCACATAAATGACATCACTATCTGCAGCCAAGTTGACACAAACAAGCCAAATTCCTCAAAATGAGGGAGTTTTTAAAGGGGTTGTTGTCAAGAAAACTATTTTGGTAGACTATTTGTTTTCTTTTCCTTCTCGGTTGAATCATTATGTTTACATACAATGACATATTTGAGCACAATGATTAGTAAAGAAAAACACTGTAAATGCATGTAGATATGGTTTGGTCATTTGCTTCACACAAATATTCCTGCAAATTTGTGGGTATTTTGATAGTCTTTAAAACAAAAACTTTAGGTGTCTCTGGAATAAATTCCCAGAACTACGAGTACAAAAGCTCATGGACAGAGAGAGAGTAAGAATTCAGTTTTTTAGAGGTGTCTGGGAGACAAGTGTCCCTGTTCCTGCGACCTTTCCTGGCAAACACCAGCTGCAGCCATGTTTTCGCTCCCTAGGCACTTTACCCTTTGACCTGACCCAAATCTCCAATGATGATGTATGCAGCTTTTGGACCCAAGGAGGCTCCTGACTTTTCTAAGCTGTTTCCTTTTTTCCTGCTTTCATCTCACACAAATGCAAAAGATCAAACACCACTGGACAAGTCATTTACACAAAAAAAACAGCCTTCCATTGAGAATATGTATTACTATGTATTTTGTTATAGCGATATTGTGTAATAAGGCTTTTCAACTTGAAGACACTTAGGGTAGCCTTAATTGTTAATATGGACCATAGATAAGCGATATACTTCATGCACAGCTGGTAAATCTTCATGTTAGATAAATATGCAGCTGGTAAATCTTCATGTTAGATGATTATGTAAGAAAATAGTAACATGTATTTTGACTTGCACTTGGTTCCCTTCTGCAAATCCTTTACATAAATTATGAAATTTTACACTCAAGTGAATACAATAAATGTTGCAACTGGGAATGGTTGAAAAAACCTATATACATGTCACACATCTTAAACACTGGCTCCAGCACACTCTGCCTCTTTCTTCTTCAGTTTCATGCAATATCTCTTAGTTAGGTTTGTAACTGGTGATAGACACGAGGCAATCTGCTTCTCTGACATTATTAATGCACCTGAATCAAAGGAATGTTAATTGTATTTAATTCTGAGCCGTGCGGTTTTAAACTCTGCCAAGAAAAGAAAACAAAGGACCTATTTATTCGATTTTCAGAGCAAAAATTATGTAGCCTGGATTGTTTATCAGTCAAAATATCTTGCTCCTATTCAGTTTTCATTCTGAAAGTGATTGGCCTCTGAATTCATAATTCCAAAATGTCTGGATATTGATGTTCCTATTTCACCATTATTAATCCTAAATAATCATTTCTATAGAAAGTACTATCATGAATACTTCTCTAACACTCACATTACAGTTGCTACTGAGGGCAAACTGTTGCATGCCAAATTTCCACAGATAAATTATGACATCTTGAGTTGCAGTTCAACAGTTGGACATCATTTTGTCCTAGGTCCATGAGCAGGTTTGGTGAAATATACAAGCAACAAAGATTAAACAAGCCCCAAGACTTCAGGTAATATTTCTCAAAACTGTGATAATGCCACTTGAGATGGTGTATTGCTCTGAACCGATGACAGATAATTGCAATTTCTTAACTTCATTATTATTACTTGGATTTCGGTGACATCACCCACCTAGAGTTTTCGCATAAAAGTTGTCCTGTCCACTCTTATAATCCTTCAGCAGAGTGGCAGAGACAAAGTTGCTAATTTTTTTTTTCTTCCAGCTAGTCCTCTGACAAACTGGCAGGTACGCAAGTTCAATTTATGAGTAACTCTTTATCTTGTATGAATTAATATCTTGCAGTGGAGCATAGCATTCCATATTTCACTCTATCTTTCTCAAGCAAGATCAGGAATAACGCAACTCAGAAGGATTCAGATGAAAACCTCGATTACATAGATCTTTCTTAATTTGCTAGGGTGATCATGTGATTCTCAAGCTGATTGTAAAATTGGCAAGGCTGTGAACTTCCAGTTGTTTCAACACAATGGAAGGGAGAGATCTTCACCTAGTAGTGAGACAAACATTTTCAGATGGGAATAATTGTAAAATTGAGCAATGCAAGTTCATGAAAGAGAAATATTACCCTAGAGTCGCTGTATTGAAATGCATTCAGCACTGAAACACCCACAAACAGGTCTCTAATTGTTTTAGCTTCACTACCTGACAAAGAAATCATTTGCACTCTGCAGCCTCACTTTCCAAACTGCAAGGTCTCTCTGTTGCATATCAACTGACATGGAACAACTTCCTAAGGTCCCTGTGGAACTTGGCAATCCACTGGCATTTGAGGGCTTTGTCATTAAAAAAATCTGTGGAAAATAAGGCCCCTGTATCTATCAGAACTACTCTCCATGCATGGAACACAAAAGTGTCTATCCATGTTTATTGGTTACTAGAGGTGAATATACCTTCTAGTCTGCTATTAAATATTCCATGAACAAGATCAATTGGAGTAAAGAAGCTATAATATTATATGTCATTTGTTCTGTTCATCTGGTACCACTTCAAATGACAACAAAATACTAGAACAGACAATACCACTAAACAGTGTAAAACAAGCATATATATATAAATATTTACGTGATGATAATATCTTTGGGGCAAAGCCAAATGAAAGCACTGTATAATGAACAAATAAACAAATAAACCAAAAAAAACCACTATTTTTATCTACTGCCACCTTAAGAAAGGTGCAACAAATGAAAGCACATATTGTCAAAGGTAGAAAATCGCATCCTGTCATGCAAATCTGGCAAGAAATAATCCTCTGGAGCTGTATACATGGATTTACATTTTTTATCTACATAACATGCATGTATTACTGTTACTGTCATGAGTCACTACTATTGGAAGCAGCTCCACATAAGGATATTTCGATCTTCAACTGTCCTGGTGTTTTGTTTTAAATCATTTTGATGGCACTGTGAATAAATCTGCTCTTTCTTTGCTTAGACAATTAGATAATTTAATTTTCTAAAAAAGGAAACGAAACAATCTATCTGCGGTTGGTATTAATAATGGAAATGAAACTGCCATGCTTCTAGCTCTATTTCACAAAATGCTTGAGTATGTTAGACGGATAATATGACTGGTTTGGACAGACATGAACATACAGAATTGTAGAATATATACATTTGGTAAAAGCAAGTTCACAAAGACAAAGAATGAATGGATTGGGACCATGGAAAAACTTAAACTGAGTTCTCAGTTTACAGGAGTTCACTTTAGACAGACTCCACTGTATCTGAAGTCACCTTAACCATGATGGACAGAGCAAACAGCATACCAAATGCTGTGTATCTTATGCTCTGTGCAGGCTACATACCTACAACCAAGGTGATTTGCAATTCTATGGTAGCACAAAAATAAAATACATATCATGTAAATAAAAAGGAAGACAAAAAACTGCCTATGAACAGTTATTACTCAAAGGGGATATTCTGCCAAATTTCGCAAAGAAGTTTTGTAAAAGTGTTAATGAAGAGAGCTTTCGAGAGCAAAGCCAGAAGTCATGTGCTAGCAATTTGTGTTAACAACTTTTTTTAACTCATATACAGGTTCACCAGAATAATTAAGGAAAGCACTTCCCTTTTCCAGAAATTGTAACATAGATAACCGTGGTCATAAGATTTGCTATGCAACAAATGCATATCAAAGTACAGAATGGTGCATTTTTCACCTCTACGGAGAACAGTTCTAACAAACATTCACAATTACTGTAAGCTTTGTATTGTTTGCAGGGAGCATGAGGCCTAGAAATGTAATGCTGTGAGGGTTGAGGGAATTGTTCCCCGGGAATTTTTTAAGCATCCCACAATTATTGTATTAATCGTTGCAAGAGAGTTGAAATTCCATGAAGCTATTCAGCATAGGAATTCTATCAAACTGTTGCACTTGCAGGTATATGCAAGGAAAACTTCAACCCATGTAACAGAAAACATGATGACATATAGAATGACAGTGAGTTCTTGTTATTTTGACATTGGCAAATGTCTGAATTGCCCCTCATGTTTTTATCAGTAACTGCATGAACTGTCAACTATTTGCCACATATGATAATATACAGTATCATCTGCAAAGCTTTAGTTTATTTTCAATAAAATGTGCTAGGAATTCCTTGCCATTTTTGAACTTGCACTGGAAGCTCAACAGATTTACATATCATGCCAGTAATAATAATTTTCAGACAAAAATATTAAAAATAAACCCCAAAAAACTGAGCCCTGTGATCAAACAGGGAGATATGTTACTACATATTCCACATTTTTGTGGAAGTATACACTGTCATAAATAAATAAACTTTAAAAGTCCTACACATACTTGGCAAAGGGTTGTATAAAATGAAAACCTTTGGTCCTAATTATGATATTTTACATGCACAGAAATCACGTCAAGAAATTTCTCTCTTGGTTGCTTTCAGTAATCTGTGGGCTGGATTCATGCACGCTTTGATATGAAGGCAGTCTTCTAGTGTTTGCTCCTGTTTGTTTTGGCAAGAGTCTTCTCCGCTCATCATTGCTCTCCTCTCCACTGCTGGAGTTGTGATGGTCATCCTCTTCCTCATCCACGGGTATTCGCCGAAATACCTGGGGCCTAATCGTCCTGCGTCTTCTAAAGTTCTCAGGAAGCTGAAATGCAGGGCGGCCACGCTCTCTGTAGAACTGGAAAAAGATTCCAGCAATTGCAAGCACAGGCCAAAGGGTTGTTAAGGCAATGTCTGTGAAGAAGAAACAGAAATGTTTATATATACAGTGTGCTTATGTACAATGCTTAAGAACACCATGGCTTTTGAAATTAAACAACTCATTTATACATTATATTATATTATATTTATAGTTATTTCATAAAAACCTATATTCATAATTATTTTATCAAAACCTATCTTCATTATATGTTGTATGGCTAATACAGTAGATAAACAGTAGAAAAAGATATGAAAACAATTTTTTAAAATGGAAAACAGCAGAAAGTACAGTTTTGAGAGTAAAAACTGAATGTTCTTTTGTCAACAAAAACACAAAAAGTACTTATTCATTTTCTCTCAAACTTGGCACACTGCCCTGTTGTGTAGGCAAAATAAATTGTACTACCATTTATAGATCTGATAACAATGAGAGTTTTCAGTGCCGACTTTTGTGGAGCAGAAAAGTGAAAACTAGTCATGGGATTGACATAATCAAAAATAATTTCACATGTAGTCATCATCAGGGCTTTTCCCTAGTACATGCTCATTGGCATACTGTAATAAGTGGCCTCCTCAGTGTTGAATTTTGAAGTTCATAGGACTACTATTGGTTTTCGAGATAGCCTTAGCAAGAGAGTCACAATCTCAACTGTATTATAATTTGGCGGTTTTTCCTTCCCTTAAGGATTCAGCCAGTTAAAGTAACTAAATTATTTGTAAAATCAAATGGGACGCCTTTGCAAGACAGATCAATTTGAATATCTTGACTGAAGTCATTAAACAAAGTTTTATTCTGCTTTCATTGTTAAATGTCCATGTGACATTTTCAGGTGATTGTCCATCCCCCTAAAACCCTCCCCATGTTATGTAAAACTAGGGCATCAAACTGAAATTCTGTGAAAGAGTAGACTTATCTGGCTAGGCAAATCAATTTTTTGCTTTGCCATGGACATGATATCTGAAAATTAATAAATCTAATTACTCTTTATGAATGAAAACAGCCAGTTTGGTTGGGATTGTAATAAAAATTGCTGTCAGTCGCAATAAAAAATACCATCAGAGCCAAAAAGCAATTATCAAAGTGTGGTGTGCGTGAGGTTCTCTTGATGATGAGGTGGTCCAAACTAACCTGGACTGAAAAATGGTGCAACGACCTGTACCACAACATAATCCTCTTCAGTTTGATGGTAGATAGAGTTGAGGAAGATGAGTCTGAGGCTGGACTGCAGGGGGATGGCGATGCACATGAGGAACATGAAAGAACCCACAACTGCACACGACACTATGCTAAGCTGATGAAGAGACCAGACAAAATGATATGTTTACATCAATTTGGTGAATGGCAATATGAACATGGGAAAGTAAAACTTGCTTCTGTTAATAAAGAATGTTTAAAAACTCAGGAACTTATTGTATGTATCATTGCAAAGTCTAATTGAATTACTGCTTTCTTTCTTGCAGCTGAAGTTTGCAACCAAAGCTGTAATTCCACATGTCTGGAGCTGGCTTATTATAATGATGATCATATTGAATATACAGTAGTAACATAAAAAAAATGTTCTATGAGAACTGACGCCTGATGTACTCACTAACAAAATGAAAGAATGTGAATGTAAGCAAAGATAAGCCTTCCTGCCTAATTAACAACTGAGTTTCCATGAGCTGCAACTTGGTCATTTTCCATGATTTGTTGTTTCCTGCCATACTCATCTCACTCATCAAAAACATTAAATTCCACTTACTCACCGTTTTCACATAGTTCAGGATGAATATAGCAAACGCAATGGTGACAACAGCAAACGATATGCCATAATTAAGTTCTGTAGTCCACCAGTTGAGATTTCCTAGTGCATAAAGAAGGGATTAAGTTAGAAGATAGAAAATAAAGTCTCCTCAGAAATAACACTCATGCATCCATAAATTTATAAATGACTCAGAGAAGGGGCATGGTAATATGAAAGGTTACTTTTAATGTTGTCAGTAGTTTTATGCACTTGAAATCACTTCTGTAAATATTATGACAAAATAGATAAAAATGTCAAATTATATATTGGGTGTATAAAAATTGTTGGAGAGGCTACTCAGAAGTGACTGCTGCGCCTTGTCTTTTTCACTGAAGATTGAAAATATCTAGATCAAATTCAAGAGCGTTTCAAAGAGAATGTGGTGAGTACATCAGAGATGATGGTTCCTCAGTACAATATCACGTTGAACAGCTGTGTCATACATATTAAGTGGCATATATAAATGATGATGTAATGTAGAAAACATGGTGTGCAGCTTACCACCATTATGCAAAACTACATACCATAGTGCAGAGATGGCACCAGATCTGAAATCAAATTTTGCCCTTATCCTGTAGATATCCTCAAGCATGGTCTTATGTGGAGTTCTCTGGATTTTCTGTCTTGACCCAGATTTACGCAAACTAACAGTACACTTTGATGTGAAATGAAGTAACATTGTGTTGAGGCAGAAAATTCAAAAAAGTGCACATCCCATCAGACATAAAGGTATCCAAAAGATGGGTGAAATCTGAAGTCAAATAACTGGTGCAATCTTATCACCCTTAAGGATGATAAATGTGTGAACTAGCTCTTTAAAGGTACTATCTTGCATTGAAACTCTGATGCACTTAAGGTAATGACTGTACACCAAATTTTTTATATCATAATCTGTGGCAATGGGTAACATTCCCATTTAACTTATTCCCTGAGGAGGTTCTCTTCTGAAACAAAGTCTCCTGTGAAAATTCTCTCATGTATTGTTGCAGATATACTGACCACTGCTGGAAATATCTTTTTTTGTTTTAAAAGAATACTACTGCTCCGTCTGTCTTCAATGACCCCATCCCATCCTGAACATCTGTCCTAAATCCATGGTGAAGCATGGTAGCATTTCTGTATTACGTGCATGTAATGGTTGACCAGTCACATGAATAATGTAGTCTGAAATTACTCCTTACCAAATGGAGTAAAGAAGAGCACAGAGGCCACTAGGTAGCCAGCACACAAGCCTTGTAACAGCACAGAAGCCACTGGGAATGCTACTAGAAACCAAAATCCCAGCCAAAAACATCCCCCAACCACTCCAATTGCAGCAGCCACTGAAAGTTTTGCTGGGGAAAAAAAAAATTACAAAGATACTACAAATCAATTTTCATCAAGGAAGTCAACTTCAAACAAATCTTCACAGGCCCATATTCTGCACTGACCATCATAAACAACAAATCAAATTAGAACACAGCCTTAACCACACAAAATTATAGCTATTTTTGCATGCAACTGCAAAATAACTGCCAGCATCTTTTCATGTCATATATTTCACTTCATTAAAACAATGAAAAAAGATTTTTTCTTGCATCTAACATGATACTTGTGTATCTCTCATTCACAATAGTATACTCTCTCCAATACACGCTCCTGAAGGCAAAATACATGCATGATACCGAATTAACACAAAGTAATACTAACCAGAATCCTCTATGGTGTGGGGTACTGACAAGAGAATATAGCCAAAGAGACTAGCAAAAGTAAATCCAAAGACACATTGTGCTGAAATAAACAGAAAATTGCCATCCATAAATGTAGTGACTTTTATCTTTATTGCATGCAAAGACATTTTTAAAAAAATCATCATGAACAGAAAGTTTATATTCACATGAAAAGAATAAATCACCAGAGCCAGAATTAAGTACAAGATTGCCACTTTTTGTTATAAGACCATAAATGGTAGTTCGCCTGCATACATATCGGACCTGGTAGCTGAGAATAAGCCCACTAGATCATTATGATCTGAAAATGCTTCTTTTCTCCATGTACCTAAAGCAAACATGAAAAAATTTGGAGAAAGAGCTTTTACGTCCTCAGGACCAATTGTTTGGAATAAACTGCCTAAAAATATTCATAAAAAAATAGTCTAAGTACTTTTAAGAAACTTCTCAAAACACATTTGTTCAAACAATATCTTGGTTGACCATGACAGTCTGTGAAACCAAGTATTGCAGTACATCTGTACAGAGTGTAGTATGCTTGGGTGTGTGAGCTGAATATTATATAATCTTATTTACTTCTCATGTAAAGCGCTCAGAGCCTGTATCTACACGGATAAGCGCTATATAAATGCTATGTATTATATTATTATTACTACCATTTCAAACTAAAGGTATCTGTAACCCTCAACAGCTCCTAGTTTTTAAACAGATGCCAGTAAGACATAATCTGATTCATCACTTAAAATTTTTTTTTAGTGTCCAAAACCTGAAAAACTTGCTGGGGAAAATATATTGATTTGCAAGAAGTGAATTAACGGGAAATCACCACATACCGAACCACACATAAGAGACACTATTGCATACCTTTCATAATATTAACTGAATGAGAGATTTGACCACGAAATCAGACAAAGAAATTTGTGTTAAAGAAACAAAATTTAAGGCATGTTCCCTAATGAAGAGACTAGCTCATATACAGTACAACACACTGTAAAGGTGGGCAACCATAAAAACACAACTTGGTCACAAGAAACCTAAAGACTTACTGATTTTGAAGAATCGATGACCCACAAACAGCAGAAAGAGCCCACAAATGCACAGCACAACAGAAAATATGATTTCTTCAGCTGAGCCTGAAAATGAAAAAAAAAAAAAGATTATAATTGCAAAGATTGCATGGTAAAAATAAAAACAAACATTCCAGTAATTAATCGTGTGCTCATGTTTGTGTTTTCTAGATCTCACAGTATATTAAGTATAAGGCTAAGGATAATGGACATACCAGCATAAACAAAAATGGCTTAATAAATAAAAATAAAAATTTGTCTTAACTTGTAGCAGGTGAGTTAAAAATGCATGAACATGATGTACGTGTGAATGCATTTTCACAACACAGGTAGGCAACGTCTTTGTGAAGCTTTGAAGAGATGTGCCAGGATGCATCAACAACCTGTCTGTGTTATTTTGTTAGGTATGCAGCCAATATCTAAACACCAAATAAATAAATGATCATGCTAAAGATGGAAGAAATAGCTCATACTGTTGGGTGAACAATCTCCTTTGTCAAAGTCACATGCATATGTTACTGCTGTGACATAAGCTGCCTGTCTCTGAGTGTTCAAGCGAGTAACCACAACAGCATACATGGCGCCAACGTTGGCTTGTGATATCACTGAAATCTGGGACTTGGCAGTATCATAGTCTTTGGTAGAGTACACCTGATGAGATAATAAGAGGCAAAAATTTTAAGACTGTTTCCTATATTGAAAGATTGGACTCTTTAACTGTTTTCCTAATTCAAATCTTAATGTTTATTTGCAGTTACTGAAAGTATGAGGCTGAGTCTGCATTTGTCAACTGATTGAGGACTCACATAAAGCAAAGAAAATTCTCCAAAAGCTAAGGGGTTGATGGGAGTGATTTTTATTGTCTTTGTAATACATGTGACATAGGAATCCATGGGCACAAACACAATGAGCGAAAATGTCAACTCTTTAAAAAAATTCATGCCTCAAACTCTCTTAAACGTTTTACAAAGATTATATGTATATGAAAAAAATTAAGACTTTCATATGACTGAATTGTGTAAAAGCAAAAATTATATTTCCAAAATTTTGTCCTCATTAATGAAAATGATAAAACATTGTTACAGAAACACATACAAACGAAAACCTATATCTCTGCTTGGCTGATTGTGGAATTTCTCCAAATGGAGAACTGATGATGCGTGACAGTCAAATCCGAAAGGAAGCTGTTAGGCGGACGCCTCCACCATCATCCAAGTCTCTCCGGATTGGATCGTGGCAGAAAAAGCAGAGAAGGCGGCAGCAGACGGACACTTGAGAATTGTTTATCAGACAACCAAAACTCTTTCAGGGAAATTTAGCAAGCCCACCCTACCAGTGAAGGACAAGGAAGGAAACACCATCTTTGACTCAGCAGGACAACTCAACCGATGGCGGGAACACTTTGACAAACTCCTGAACAGACCACCGCCAGAAATTCTTCCAGCCAGAAAGGATCTCCCAATAAATAAAGAACCACCCACAAGAGAGGAAATAACGGCAGCTATAAAATCCCTGAAGTCACACAAGGCTGCAGGTCCTGACCATATACCACCGGAAGCCGTTAAAGCAGATATGGAGACATCAGTGGAAATGCTGAACACCCTATTTGAAAAGGTTTGGCAGGAAGAGGAAATACCCACAGAATGGAAGGAAGGACACCTGATCAAGATACCGAAGAAGGGAGACCTCAGCAACTGTAACTACCACCGAGGCATATCACTCCTGTCCATACCAGGGAAGATCTTTAACAGAATACTCTTGGAGAGAATCAAACTGGCAGCAGACGACAAGCTCAGAGGAAACCAAGCAGGATTTCGCAAGAACCGATCATGTGTTGACCAGATAGCTACCCTGCGCATCATTGTTGAGCAGTCTCTGGAATGGAAATCACCCCTTTTACTCAACTTCATTGACTTTGAAAAGGCATTCGACAGCGTTGACAGGGAAACTCTGTGGAAACTCATGAGACACTACGGAATACCTGACAAACTCGTCAAGCTTGTGAAGGCCACCTACGATGGAACAAACTGCCAAGTCTTTTATGAAGGACAGCTCTCAGAACCATTCCAGGTACAAACAGGGTTGCGACAAGGATGCCTGCTGTCACCTTTCCCCTTCATCTTGGCAATTGACTGGGTCATGAAGGAAGCCACAAAAGGCGCACGAAATTGAATACAGTGGACACCTTGGCAACAGTTGGACGACTTGGACTTCGCAGATGATCTTGCACTGCTGTCACACACACACTCTCAGATGCAAGAAAAGACCAAGGAACTCAACAGTCTATCAAAGAGCGTCGGCTTACGTATACATCCTGGGAAATCTAAAGTGTTAAAACTAGGCACAGTCTCAAGCTCTGCTGTCACGTTAGAAAACACATCCCTGGAAGAAGTTGACTCATTCACCTACCTGGGAAGTATCATTGACAAAAAAGGTGGTACGGAAGCGGATGTAAAAGCAAGGACTGCCGAAGCAAGGACTGCATTTAATCAACTATGAAAGGTCTGGAAGGCAAGCAACATTTCACTGCGTACCAAGATCCGGCTTTTCAATTCAAATGTCAAATCAGTGCACCTCTATGGCTGTGAAACCTGGAAGACAACAAAGACAGTAATGAACAAAGTCCAGACATTCATCAACAGATGCTTGAGGAGTATTCTAAAAACGAAGTGGCAAGACAAGATACGAAACGAAGAGCTATGGGCAAGAACAGGACAAAAGGAAATAGAGGTAGAAATTGGACTCCGTAAATGGCGCTGGATTGGACACACCCTCAGAAAACCTAGTGGAAACATCACCAGGCAATCACTACAATGGAACCCACAAGGAACACGAGGCAGGGGTAGGCCACGGGAGACATGGAAACGATGCACGGAAAGGGTCATGCGAGAAATGAAGCTCACTTGGAACGAGCTTGGAAAGATGGCCCAAGACAGGGAAAGATGGAATTCGCTTGCATGTGGCCTATACCCTGCTAGGGGTGAAAGGCATTGATAATGATGAATGAAAATGATAGTTGAAAACGAAGTAAGAACCCGCTGTTTTCAAAATATATTTTAAAGAGAAATGAATAAATTCTATCTACAGCTGAACTTACTAAAATTTAGTAATTTTAAAATTATTTTGCTGATTGCAAATGATAAGAATGAGTTGAAACTTATGTCCCCTTTATTTTATGAAAGTTAACATATGAGAAAACAATGAGCTGATGCATATGCAACAGTCACAGTTGGAACGAAAAGCCTTTTAGATTGCTCTAAGATAACGGTCTTTGTCATGTGATGTGTACAGATAAAGAAGGAAGATGCAATATCTTGGGAAAAAGATAAAGACATTTCATAGTGACATACTGATAACTTATCACGACACACCAAGTTTAACTAGCGTTTGGGAAATGCTCACATGTCAACATGCAAGAATGACTTTCTTGTTGTCATCACATCTT
>JAWQUT010000065.1:506058-516839 GCA_033807755.1 Ellobium chinense | reverse complement strand
GGTAAGTGATGAAAATGTAATTTGCAATTTTACTGGACTCCAATACCTTCACACCATTGTCTCTGATGTCCTCTGGGCGTAACATGCTTTCAACACCATCCATAAACTGAGATTCACTGAAGTCTCTTTGTGGCACATATGACACATACACATCATATGTTAAGTTCTTTCTGACCTATGATAAAGAGAGGCATAGAAATATAAAATTAAGGTGACTGCAGTTGGCCTGACCAAGGGTAGCAAGTGCTTACTGTATTGGCAACAATTAGGAGTGGGAGGTAAAGCGGTCACAAAATCTTGCAGGCCTTGGAGGAATGAGATTCACAATATCTACTGACAGACTGAAAGTTTACTTTTGCAAAGCAATAGCCATACAAGGATTTGTCAGTGTGTGAAGATCCTGGCTATCAAATACAAAAAGAATTAGGGTAAAGCAAAACAAGGAAATAGAATGAGAAAATGCAGAGCTAGAACTGAGATCCATGCATGGGTTAAAGTTTACAGTAACCATGGAAATCAGATGATAAACAGATTTGTCCTGTAAGTATGCTGAGGCATTCCAATATTTTTTTTTTTTATTCTGTGTGGAGAAGATATCCACAACCTTGTACAAATAAGGGTAGAGTATTTGTATTTGTATGCATTTAAAAATAAATGTGTTAAACTTGCCAGGTAGTTTAATGTTCTATTGGCAACAAGGCTAAACAACTTTACTGACTGCCAGATGCAACTAAAGCTGTGGAATAAACTGTGTCTTAAAATATAGTTTAACTGGGTGAGCACGTGCCACTGAGTTCTAAAACACAAAGCAATTTTTTGTTATTTTTCTCAACTCTGTGAAACAGGTGATATAGAAATCTTGACAAGTAATCAGAGAACATGTCATCATAATGATGATGATGTCAGTGGTGATCTATCTGATCTATGAGGCAATCTTCTGGGGCAATGTGCATTTAAAATTTAAAATGTGCACTAAAACAGATTTGCTACAGTATTTCATTAGCATGCTGATTTTTATGCACTATTTCCATGTTTCAGTCACTTTCCAATTCCCATTTTAAAAAACATGAAACTGGCAGTGGGACAGCACAAGATATGAAACAATCTATCACTTCATGCTAACAGTTACATGTCTATTTCAGTGTGGCTCTACAAGCATGTCTTTCCTCACACTTACTAGATCCACTTATGACTTTCATGCTTTACTTTCATCTGGCAGATCTTAAACTCTGAAAGCAATCATGATGGAAAAAATCAAAGTACATGCATGAAACTGAAAACCAACCATCCTTGGAGTATTACTGACCTTTGCATCCTCACAATCAAAAGCCTCGCTAGTGGACCCAAACATGTTAGACCACTGGAACCAAACAGTTGTGTGGTGATGCTGGGTTATGAGCACAATAGATGGGTCCAACTCAAGATTAAAGACCTGATTACAGCCACCAGGTATAGGGTCTGTTGAAAACAAACAAGGTAGGCTCAAATTCAGCCCTGCCGTGCAGAATAATGTTATGAGTATTCATTTCAGAAAACAGTACAGTTTTCGCTGCAGATATGTAGAAACATTTATTTAGAAACCAGTCATAAATAGGAAAGGCAAAGATGGACTTTTTCTAAAATTTCTAAGAAACCATTAATATTTGCTGAAGCAATCTTCAAGCATTCTCAATCAAGAATGCTGAATGGAGCATTACAAAAATTGGCACATGTGGATAAGGGTAAGAGCTTTAGACTGTAGAATTTCCTACAAGTTTTCTCACACCGTAGGAAGTTGCCAAGTAAACTGCACATAGGGCTGATGTTTTGCTCTTTGTAGTTTGCACTCAATGTTACCAATACATTTGGCTATGCCTTTGAATGGGTTATTTGCCACAGTGATATGTGCAGAGGATACCATAATTCTCCAGTAAAAAGAGAACTTTGCTCATGCTTTTCCAATACTGTTATGATCTGATGTTAAAATGTCTGGAAGTGGCCAACAAGCAAAGCTTATTCAATAGTGAGGAGGCTTAAAACTGCATTTTTTTTTCCCTCATCACCTACTATTTTCTATCACCTATGCTCAGATATTGTCAGCTTAACATTTCCTTGGGTTCAGCTCCTGCTCCATGGTACAAACTCACAATTAAAATAACATCTAACTGTCTTACGCCAAAATGATTCAACTGTGACACTGTCTTTGAGGTTACCTTAAAGATGGCTGACAAAGACATCTCAGCAAAAAAAAAAAAATGTTAACCCCTTTGTTTAAATCATACTTTAATAATGATGGCTGGAATCATTTTATTCTTACACATAACTGAACAAAGTGAAATTGAACAGTTTGTTAGCACAGTGATAATAAGCAATATTAAATATTTTCATCAGTCTCCTATCCTTAACTAACCTCACCTTTTCTGTCATAGATCTGCACATAAGCCACTGCTGTCACATTCTGTGTGCCATTAACTCGAACAAGCCAGGTGAAACTCATCTTACTCATGTCTCTAAGTGTTGTCATGCCAACACTGGTGCCTGTTTTCGTGGCACTTAGAGAGAATGTTGGCTCAGTTGAGATGGAGATATTGTGACGCTGGGTGTGAAGCTGCAATAAATAGGAAGATCTGAATGTTGTTTCCAATTACCATCAGACAGTCATGTGGGAAACTATATCCATTGGTAAGAAGGCAAAAGCTGGATGTGCCAATATGGAAATGACATTTAAATATATATTCTTTCCCTTTCATTTTCACAGCAAAGGAATTAAAACATGGTTAGAAACTCATTACAAATCCATTAAATTCCATTTTCTGGCTACTACCACATTTTTCAGAACCCATATGTTTTTTTTCAAGCTGAAAACTTTGAACACTGTGTAACTCTACCTTACTTTCCTCATGCTGCTTTCAAGTTGACTGTCTGCACAACCCCGTCCAAAGCAAACCCATGGAATAACAGATGCTCCAGGATAGCCTTTCATAAAGCCTTCCCAGACTTCATCAAACTAAGAAAAATCTAATCACTATATTCTGGTAAGCAAATTTTCAACATTTAGATTTAGATGCATGAAATAATAACTGTTTGCTTTCATGAACCTTAACTACACTACTTCAGTATTTTCCACATGGTGCTTGATGGAGAATTTTCCTCATTTGTTACATGGATAAAGTCTGATGCATACAAAACTTTCAAGCATATGTAAGTGATGAAAATGACTTCACTAGCACAAAATCCACATCTGCATGCTAAATGCAATTAATGCTAAAATGCAAGGAGTGCTTGAAGCATCTAAAGTAATTCATGAAGCATGCTGCACCTTATATATCATAAAATGCCTACATGAGAGTCCCTGATCAGGGTGCTGAAATGATTGAGTTCTCACAATGTCAGATAACCTCAAAAATTGTAGCTTTTAGCCTTGGCAGAAATGACAGTTTATGAAATTGCAAAAATCTCAACATCAAGTTCTCCAAACCTGGATGACGGCAAATTCTGTATCATCTGCAATATCCTCAACAGTAACGAAAGAGACAACATCGTTGGCTGGAATCACAATTCTGCTGTACTGACCTGGTACAATCGTGAACTGCTCACTCTCTGTAAGTAAGAAGAAACATGAAATCTCAGTGGCTTATGCACAGCTGGTAAAGTTGCAATTTAGAAAAAAAAATAAAATTATGACAGATGACCTTGGAAACTTGTGTCTATCTTTCTTGTACCACAGAAAAGAAAAATGACAGAAAGAGAAAGAGAGAATGATTTCATAATAACCTATCTTACGCATGCATATGTTGAATTCTGAGGGACTTTAACTTATTTGGATGAAATCCTCTACAATTTTTTTGGTTCAGGAAAAATGAAAATGCAAAAAAACCATAGACACTATGCACACATAAATGAAAATGCAAAAAAATAAAAAATCTGCTAACTTTCTGCAGTGAGGCAGTGTCTAAAGGCAGGATTAGCTAGTAATTAGCCATTGAGTGTTGCTGTAATGCAGCTCCTCCCCTTCCAGAAACCATATTTCTCGACTGACCCTCTGGTTGGATCAGGAAGTGATGATAAAAAACAGGTGTTGTCTGTTTGTCTCATGGACAAAATAATCTCATAGTCAGTTAAACTATATCATCAACTAGTAACTGTTTAGTATAAGTTGCCAACAGTACTTCTGAGGTTCCAAAAGATCCTAGTCTTGCTTAAAGTGCGACTAAAGTACATTTATGGGTAGTGCACAGAATCCTGTGAAATTACTATTTTAACATGCATCAGTGATTCAAACTTCCTACTGACCTTCTCAAACCCATCAAATCTAATGCGTTTCGAAGAAATCACAAAGAATAACACATGCCCATGCCCTACTGTGTTAGCGTTACCGCTGCTCGCCTCGGCAGAAATACGTGACGTCACCAACACTGTGTACACGCCTGAAGGCTATTACGCGTCGGGCTCAAGGCTATTACGCGTAGCGCTGCACTCAGTAGGGCTCGCTCCCACGTGGAAACAATGGGTTATTGTTGTGCGCAAAACTGTGACAGAATGCTTGCTTACCATTCCTGAACTGATGGTCCAATAGTCTTCTCCTCAATTATATCCTCGTCATCTGTTTTTCGGCGCAGGGGCTCGAACTGATACGGCTCGACCTTATTTGCCATTGTTCTCGATCGAAAACACCGCGACTTCCACGCTGACGTGACGTTTCCGGTACATTTTTTTTCTTACAATTTCAGAATAGGTTAAAAGTTGTAAAATTAATTTCGAAATATTATTTTTTAGCAAAAATGATGACTTTTGATCTAAAACTTGATATTGAAAATATAAAAACTGTCGGAAATCACATTTTTTCTAGCACTTTAGTCGCACTTTAAGGCAACTTGATACCTTTGTCAAATGAAAATAAAATGAGCCTTACCTGTCCTCTCCAAAAAGGAGGCTAAGATGAGCAGTACGGTCCACATCATTTGTAGCATGGTGAAATCAAGAAGTGACTTGCCTTTCCACCAGTGTCAGTGTCATCCATAAAATGATACCATTATCACACACAGAGGCCTATAATTGCAGATATAATGACATAACATAAAGTCTATTTAAAAAATGGTACTTAGAGTAAGTGACAACAGTTAATCTTATCTCACTCTTCTTCATCTTCAGTTTAAATTAATCTGCAAACATTACTGAGAACTGTGGCAAAAGTGGGCTTAATATTCCTAATGGTGAAGAAATATCTGGTACCTTCTTCATCATGTGTATGTAATGAAAAGCCCTTTGAAAGATGTGACAGTTTATGAACAAAGACCTGGATTAAAGTGGGTATTGATATAAAGTATCATATTAATATTTATGTGGGGCAGCAGCTCTGATATGAAGTGTGCTAATTTCAGCTGCAAATATTATCACCTATACTTGTCTTTGTTTTATTGAAGCTGATAACACCCGAGTCAACAGCTTAACAGACAAATAAGGACATGCTCTGATATTGATTTAAAGGCAACTGACATAAGGCAACTGACATAGGCCACTTTTAAAGTTGACTCTATGTATATAGTTTTCTAATCAAACAATAGTATTATTCGTGAATTCAGTATCTGAGAGACTCAGCAACCCTTTCTCATCTGTTTGTGATGCCAGCTCAGACACAGACATGTGATAATAAAAGTACATCTATATATATCACCTACACCGGGCCAAATTATCATTAAGCTCAGGATCTGAGTTCATGCAACATTTATGCACTTCACAACAAAGCCACACACACCCATTGAATCTGACATGCCACATTTTCACTGATGCCAATTAGTATGGTGGTCTTAGTTTTTCTATTTATTTATGCGGTGGTCATATGTGTTGGAAGAGACACTCCCCCCCTCAGCCCAAATCCCAATTTGAGAGAGGATTTGTAAATTTTTAAGAGAGATTTTAGAGTTTTCTCAAGTAAAACAAACTTTGAAATGCAGGAAAGAAAGGAAAATTGTGTTGAATGCATTTATAGTGGGGATTTAAACAATTTTTAAGGGCAAAATGCACAGTCTTAGAAATTAGTGTTTGTGGGAGGCTTTAGACTCTTAAAAATTAAATCTTCTTTGCTATACTTTGTGTAATTGCCAGCTGTTGTTTTGAATTTACTAAAACATTAGTTGCATTGCTTCCTTTGATCAGAATGCAAGGTCAAAGGTCGTGCCATGCTTTCTTGTCTTTGTTGCAGGCCTAGCCCCCATTTTAAATATTTGCTGTTTTGGCATGCAAATTCCTTTGAAGAATAGATAGTTTTTACTAGTGTTTGAAATGACTGCAAAGATTTTTTTCAAAGGGAGGTGTTATGTCAGAACATAATTTTCTACATTCAGGTATTTTTTTTTGTAAGAATTATCTCTCTCGACCAGATAACTAGTTTCTTGAAGAGAGAGTGCTGTAGTGTTATGGCATATGTGCTTCAGTTTGCAGAAGGAGGGATTCAGTGATCGGGATTTGACCTTTGTCCAAAGAAATATTTCTTGCCCAAGCAGCAGTGACTTGTCACAAAATTATTAGGTCTCAGCTGCTCCAGACACCCCTATCAGACAAGTCACTTCATGTGTTCTGTAGCTTTCAATTAAGGTTGTGGTCATCCAGATTCGAAAATTATCTATGACCCTGAGTAAGCAAAGCATGTGCTTTCTGCTTAAAAGCATGTCGTACTCAACACATTTTGCTGCTTACAATGGAATTAATACTTAGGTACCATAGTTGCAATATTGCATCCAATTTTATCTTATCTTATCAACACTGTAAAAATGTGACTTAGTTATACCATAAAGTTATGTCATAAGACTGACATGGTTATTAACTTTGAAGAGCTCTGCACGGTGATTTGCTTCCTGTACAAGAGCAGATCACTTAGGTTCGCTCAGGCTAATCACTGGCTGGCCAGGTTCTGACAGGGTTGTGCCTAGTGTTATCTGAAGCGCATGTGAGCAAGAAGTTGGTCAGTTTTACTGCTGTCTTATCAATATACTGCACACAGGAATCTGAGCATGTAAGGTATCAAATGAAAGCTTAGCTTTTGCACTCTCTCCACCACTTAGGTGCCTCTGCTTGCTTCATCCATATACTGTTGTGGGGAGTTTAAAAAAGTTATATAAGTTTTATTAAAATTTTACGCTTTTTGTGTTTAAAATACAGTTGACTCCGCTTAATCGCCCTTCCTCGGGATCATGGAAAAAGTGGGCGATTAAGCGGAGAAGCGATAAGCGGAGAAGGTAATTAGGTATTTTCAGCTCCATCACTTGACCTAGGAAATCTTGCTCACATGTTGGTTTGTTTACATGCTCTGCTCATGTATGATTACTCGTCATTTATCAAAATATCCTATCAATCCCTAAATCACATGGTCTAACTGACCCGTTTGAAAATACCTCATTTCGGCCATATTTTTGGAAATGGGGTTAAATTTCTTTGATGTCATGGTTTGATATCGTGCATTGATACCTTCTCGTCGCCAGTCTCAGGACTGACTCGAGTTTGATGGTGTTGTAGTGAACAAAATGTTTGATCTCTGTGGTCTCTCTCATTGGCCACATCGCAGTAGCCCAGCAGACAATAAGGAGTAGGGTGGCACGGTCGGGACAGACCGTTCATCCACATGACACGTTCTCTGATCTAACCGTAATCCACCAGACAGTCGCAATCAAGGCCTGTGGGGAGGAGACTACTATACNGGGGGGGGGGGGGGAGACTATATGGCTTTCGGCACATTAGCATTATCGGACAGGCGAAGGCAGTGATGCGTAGTGTGGAACGAAAGGAGACAAGGAGAGGAGGAAGTGGGGAGGAAAAGCTTATCACACCTATTTCGGGGTGATAGCTGTCACTCAGTCAACCGGTCTGCCATCCGTCGTGCAGTTAAACCGTCTGTGTACATTACAATATTTGTTTGTCACCTGTAACCCTTCAACCGCTGATCTTTGAATTCACGGGCGCTGAAGAGTAGTCGATTATCCGGAGTGAGAGGCAATTATCCAGTGACTTTTATATAGAAAAAATTCAGTTCCCTGAGAAACGAGGCGATTAAGCGGAAAAGGCGATTACGCGGAGGGCGATTAAGCGGAGTCAACTGTATTTATAGCAACTAACCCTCGCTTACGAAATTGTTTCTAATGGATTCATCAGTTGCATAAAACATTCTTGTAAGTGGTGTAGTTAGATTACAATAAGGCGATCACTTGTTTCTGATTTATCACCGTGTTAAGTCTGCCAACAAGGTTCCAGAAGGAAAGGGAAGATTATTGTTGTAATATCATGCATCAAATTCAAACAAATTTGCATAAATTTGATGACTGCTGAGTTAAGCAAAGAAAAATTAGGCAGGTTTTCTCACTTTGAACAGTGGAACTTTCAAATCAGTACCAGATTAACTGTGTAAACAAACAGTGCCGAATGGGCCATGAGCTAACTAGAACTTACAAAAGGATTTAAAGTAGGACGCGCATATCAAAAATAATTTTCCGTTTTTCCATACTTTTTCTCACTATGGTGCCCACCGGGTCAGTTTTGCGAAGAAAGAGCATCATTCTGTTACCGTGCGCGTATGTAATATGATGCAATTAGGAGAGCTAGAGTTACCGGGTTTGGCCTTTGAGTCCAGGCACACGTTTCCCACTAATCATAGCTATCAGCATCTGGCCCTAATTCTTCAAGAGAATCCGAGTCCCGACGATTAGTATCACAACCACCAAGGCCCGACATGACAAAAATTCGCTGCAGCGGTGGAATCTGACCCAGTTTTGCTTACAGCTCAAAAGTTCTATGAAATAATGTCCCTTGCATGGCAACTACCAGCTTTATTAGCTTCGTAACTCCTTTTAGTTTATATCATTATGTCGCAGTTTTTGGTACCGTACCACTGCGGTCTTGATTTATGACCGATGCAAAGTTACAGAAACATGCGGTATTCCCATTAACGTAATACTGCTACCGTAGCAGAAAAAATTCATTGCTTGGCCAAAAATGGCAAAATTTGCGTCAAATTTGTGGAAAATGTCTAAATTTGCGAATATTTGCAAAATTACGGCAAAGCCTAAAAAAACACGGAAATTCATGGAAATTTGCGACTGCGATTTTCTTGGGCGGGGGGGAAGGGGGTGGACACAGCTAGTCTATATGGAAGTGAAAGCAGACTAGTCTATAGCTTGGCCAGCTTGGGCTAGATGTAGTGGACCAAAGCGAAAACAGTCTCATCCATGCCCACCGTCCTTTTTTTGTGCTCTGTTTGTGCACTGGGCCATTCGTGCATTGGTCCACTAAATCTAGAATCTAGACTAAACCTAGACTAGACTAGATCTATACGGTATACGAAACTGGCCAGGTCAGGGCAGGGGTTCTCAAGTTCACTCATCGCTTATACTGACAGACTGACACCGCTCGAGTCAGTTTCATTTGCACTCTCTATCGTGGGTTGCTTTTTCTTCCCAGAAAGCGCCTCAATCTGAATACACCTTGGGAGAGTCAATGCAAGTCAGTGACACCCTTATTCCTAACAGAAGCTACCCCATGTCGCACATACCTTGTCACTTCTTGTGCCGTTAGTAAACAGTAGGCTAAACATAAACAACACGAGCCAGTCAGAAAGCCCACTGTTTGCCAGTGACCCGGGGGCAGGTGTGGGCGCAGACTCAATTGCCAGTCCATGGCGTCAACCCGCCAAACTGAAATTTGCGCATAATCAACCAGCCTAGGCTTTGCCCATTACCAGGGATTCGAGAGAAACAAATAAAAAAGACATTCTTTCTAGCTGCAGACTAAGCGTACGTTAACGGTAAACCATTAGATGAAAAGTGATAGCATATTCATTAAATCCAAGTCATTCACTCTCCTCAGCCTCATGTCGTTTTGCTGCTACCGGTCCCCTTCTCCCACCTCCCCAATGTGGGTCCCTTGTCATGCAAAAACCAGACAGCACTTTGTTATCTTAAAGGAAGACTGCACCGTCCTACAGACCATATTAAATCATACAATATCCTATTATTCCAAGAAAACAGTTTTTCAAGTGTCTGTTATAATGATATAACGCCTCTGCTGGCCTCAGACAACCCACAGGGTTACATTATCCAAAGTCCGAATTGTTCATTTCATTTATTTCATTGTGAACCCAGGATTTAGTAAGCAACATAATTTATGGGGAAATGAATACAAAATATAAGTTGCAACCACTGCGCGCGTGGCGGCCTTAAGCTTACGACAAATACATTCTTGCCACATGGCCAAGCTGTCTAGCCAGTGCTCTGCGGACGGGTGATAGCATGTTGGTAGGAATGTTTTAATTCCTCTGTGAACAATAGATATGCCAAACAAAGTCATGCTGAGGCAATAAAAATGCAGAATATTTATTCTGGCTTACAAAATCAAACTTTACATTTGAATTTGAAATACCAGAGCCCTAATTAAAAGCTGAATAATACACTGTTAGGTAGAGGTGTCTGCAGCTGCTGGAACGTAAGTGACGTCAGCGTTTTTGCCACAGGCTTCTGTTGATCGGGGAAGGGGAATAATTCTGGACGCAAGGGTCAAACCCGGTAACTCTAGCTCTCCTTGTTGCGTCATATTACAATTATTACATACGATGCTCTGTCTTCGCAAAATGGACTCGGTGGGCACCATAGATAATTTTTAGTGAGAAAAAGTATTGGAAAACGGAAAATTATTTTTGATGTCCGTGTCTTACTTTAAGTTCTGCACCTGCGCGCACACACGCGCGCACACACACACACACACACACACACACACACACACACACACACACACACACACACACACACACACACACACAC
>JAWQUT010000065.1:494672-505580 GCA_033807755.1 Ellobium chinense | reverse complement strand
GGCGGAGTGGGCCCTACCGCGCTCGGCGCAGAAGCATTATCAGGGATAGCCGAGGTCAAACAATTTAAAGGAGGGAGGTGGAGAAGAGAGGCTTATCACACCTGTCGCGCAGTTCAATCGTCAGAGTAAATATTTATTTATCAGTTTTTATCCTAACTTCTACAGCTGATCTTTGATTTTTACAGGCGCTGAGGAGTTGCAATTACCTGGAGTGAGTTGCGATTATGCAGTGACTTTTGTAAAGGAAAATTTTCTGTTCCCCAGGGAAAGTTGCGTTTAAGTGGAAGCGGCGATTAAGCGGATAGCGACTAAGCGGAATTAACTGTATAAAACTGTGCCTAGAGTCGAGTTAGTGAGGTCAAACACTTCTTGCATTCCCAAATTTATTTGCAGAGTACACACGTGACATATGTCATAGACCTTTTGAAAATTAAAAGTTAGGAAATTGCTTTAATAAAGAGATTAGAATTTGTAACATTTCTTTCTTCTTTACAGCCCATACGGGTACACGTCGATTTGAGCCCACATCCAAGAAAGGCGGACAAACACAAAACCCACCGGAAAATCTAGGACCCGCCGCATAAATGGGTACTGCCAAACAGGCAATAACTATGTTTGCGGGATCGATCCGAAAAATATCGAAGTCAGTAACTCTAGTACCCGTCAGCGACTCTACTACCCGTTTTTCCTGTTAGTACAACTGCCTATGATTCTTCTACGAAATTCTTGAGTTTCTCAAGCTGTAACTAGACTGATCCCAAAACCTTTGCGAAACATTAAGGCCCTTCGAAGAACATCGTTTAGACCAATGTCATTGATCTGAATGTAATCAAGTTAGATCCTCTTGATACAATACGATACTATGAAGGGGCGCTACTCTGATAAATGTTGTAGTTATGCACAGACATGGCCGATGTCAGGATATCGCTGTCCGAACTTGAAACGACTGCCGGCGGCGACCGTCAGTTTCTGCAAACACAGCTCAAAAATGAAGGAAAAGAGGGATTCTCTCTAACTTTGTTGGATGGAGAGAATGTATGGGAGGGAAGCAGTAAGTTTGGGAGGAATTCCATATAGACTAGACCGTAGATCTATGTATCAGCAGAAAGATTTCTGCATGCAACACACCGAACCAACATTAACAACAAACAGTAACACACCCTAACCCTAACTCTAAGCTAAGTATGTTGTTGGTTCGGTGTGTTGCATGCGGAAATTTTTCTGGCACATAGTCCATATGGAATTCCTCCAGAGTAACATGTTGACGTATGATAAAATAATAAAATTCAGTCGACTCCGCCTCCACTTAATCGCCCTTCCTCTGCAACACGGAAGCAGTGGGCAATTAAGCGGAGAAGCAATCAAGCTGGAGAGGGTAATTTCGGCCATATTTTTGGTAATGGGGTTAAATTTCTTCGATGTCATGGTTTGATATCGTGCATTCACACCTTCTTATCGCCAGACTCAAGACAGACTCCAGTTTGATGGTGTTGTAGTGCACAAAATGTTTGATCTCCGCCGTCTCTCTCATTGGCCACATCGCAGTAGCCCAGCAGACAATAAGGAGTAGGATGGCACAGTCGAGATCGACCATTCATCCACATGACACGTTCTCTGATTGAACCAAAATCAACCAGACAGGCACAATCAAGGCAAGGGGGGAGGAGACTATACTGCTTTTGGCACATTAGCATTATTGGATGGGCGACGGCGGTGATGTGTAGCGTGGGACAAAAGGGGACAAGGGGAGGAGGAGGTGGGGAGGAAAGGCCTATCACACCTAGTTCGGCGGTGGAAGCTGTCACTCAGTCAACTGGTCTGCCATCCATCGCACAGTTAAACCGTCTATGTACATTATTTGCTTGTGACTGTAACCCTTCAACTACTGATCTTTGAATTCACGGGCACTGAAGAGTGGTCGATTATCAGGAGTTAGAGGCGATTATCCAGTAACTTTTATGTAGAAAAAATTTGGTATCCTGGGAAACGATGCGATTTTAAAACGGAAAAGGCGATTAAGCGGAGGGCGATTAAGCGGAGTCGACTGTAGTATAGATCTATCATCTATATATAATATGTTGGCTATCTCTAAAGACAGCACCACAATGGTGATGATACCGTTCATTTAGTCTTAGACAAGTCATGGAATCAGTGCTGTCGTTAGAGAAGGCCAATATGTTAAATAACAAAATATAATAAGTATAAAGTATAATATAAGTATGATATTAGAAACAGTTAGCGGGTTGGTGGTCCAGTATCTGTGCATGACCAGTGTCTTAGTGGACAGTAGTCAGTAGTCAGTCTGCACACGTGGGCAATATCTCTGTTAGTGTTACTCAAGTTTTTAAATTTTTTGGTTGTTCTAGAAAAAGGTCACCCCCATATTCCATTGAAGCATTTATCTTGACTCCATCTTTGAAATACAGATTGTGGGAGACTGGTGAAAGTTTGTTGGCAGACACAGATTTGCAGTGCATGTATACCATTGATAACATTGGTATTACAGTGTGGTGACTTCTTTCTTTAGATCTTGCCTCTGATTGCTTTGGCACTGGAGAAATCTCCCAATAATCCCCAAATCTGCTCAAAGTAAAATCCCTCAAATCTTTCACATACTGCATATATGTGCGTCAGTGACATGATTAGAGAAGCCTTGTTACTATGTCACCTTGTAATTTTGATAATATTAGTGTTTTGGAAGTTGTGTACAAACAGTGTGAACATCCTGCAGATTTTTATTTTGCCAATCTATAAAGAGCCAGTGCTGATTGTCCTGTATGTAGTCTATCTGTTGACTCTGAATAGCTTGAAATTTCCTTATATAGGCAAAGTTGAATAACATAAGGATCAGGTTACTGGAAGACCTTTTTGAATAGCTCCTTTAATCAGTCATAGCCAAGTTTCATGATGTGCAATTTGGAGAAAAGACTTCATCCGCAGTGTTTCTTTCATTGGATGTTGCTTCTATGATTTTCCTTCTGTTGTTTTATATATAAAGTATAACATCAAACAAAGTTGAATGCACATGTACTGTGAATCAGTGTTGTTTCATTTCTCATAAGTATCAGAAAATGACCTGGATCAGCTGTCTGCAAAACTAAAGATGGACTTCAACTCTTATGTCGCACAAACAAGGGCAGCATTTACTCAGGAGGATGTGGCAGATACCAATTTTGAATGTCAGTTCAAATCCTCAGCAGGAGGAACTGCCCAGCTGTCGTGGAAAAAAATGCCTGCCCATGATATCAAGGTTAGGTGACTAAATAAGTAAACAGAATCGCAATATTAACTTTTATAATTTTATTTCTACACTTTAGTGCTTTTATGACTGTCACACTAAATGTCAATCATCAATGACATTTTGCTTCATCTATAAACTGTCATCTTACAGGATTTTTAAATTCTTGGTACATATTTGTTATTACAGTGAAACTCCAGTAACACACCCATCAGACTAAGCTTTTGAGGGTGTATTTTCAAAAGTTTTTTGTATTAACAGAGTGCATGGATGGAATGTTGAATGGATGTGCAAAGCAGAGAATTGTATTAAACAGTGGCTGTGTTATCAGAGTTCTGCTTTTTATCTTTACAGTATAATTTAGGATCTGTCACTCTGAAAAAGTGTGGCAACTCTGCTTCAAGAATCTGTGATGTTCTCAGCCACTGCATTGCTAACTCTCGTGCTCTGGAGTCACAGATACAGTCCTTGAAAACTGACAATGAGAGACTTGCTCTCGAACGTCAGAATGCCCTCAAGGTGTGTTTAGTTATATGTGGTATTAGTTAGGAATAGTTACCAAATGTGTGTTCCACAAAAGGGAAGCAGTGCGCTCTCTCTTATCAGTGATATGTTCATCTAGGTTTAGAAATTAGCATAGCCTACATTGCTTGAATGTCTCATCTATGCATTATGAATAAAAAATGTACTTGCCATACTGATTTTACATTTAGTAATGGTGGGTATTGCATTAGATGACAGATGGAAGGTACATTCTAAAACATTTAGATATAGTGTACTTTCAGTATTTGTATGAAATCTATAACATTGTGAGTCTAAAATTATTTACATTATTATCTTCATCTAGAGACTTGATAAATGTGTTACAGCCAAAGAAGAGCTTGAAAAAGATTTGTATTCAAAGGTAAGTCAAATGTGATAATATTTTGTCATTCTGCTTGTTCAGTATTTATTTACTCATGTACAAGTGAGGCTGAAAGCTTTATGGCAGGCCCCAGTTTGGAGAGCAAAACAAGAACAAAGCCAAGATAGCATTGTAAACAGCTGGAACGAACTTGGAAGAAAACAAGAAGTAAATATAGGGCTCCATCTTAGCTTAGCTTCCATTTTTCTGACATGCAAGAGAGATGTTCACATGGTCCATGTTGATGTAGAAGGATCAATTACTGTATGACTTAAATTAAAGCTTAGATGTCTCTTGCATGGCCAACAGTAACACATATAATTATTATTTTTATGTTGTTTATTTATTCACCTCTGTTCATTGGACAGACATAGATCAGACGCCTATCTTATGTCTGTCCTTACAAATAACCACAGAAAACTGACATGTTAATTTGGACATAATTATATAGGCATGAGCTTTCACCACCCTTCGTTCATAATATAGGTTTGTTGTTTTGTGCCCCGCCTTTTGACAACAAACAGAGGTCCTATCTGTCATTGTGGAATCACAAGAAATTTATCTATGTATCTTCAGTTTGTACTAGTTCTGAACAGCAAGAAGGAGCGGATTAGATTGTTAGAAGAGAAGGCAGCAATGGAATCTCTAGAAAATGGTAGGTCATTGTTAGTTGCTATTGTCATCATCAGTGAATGTCTAAAACTGATCTTCTGTTTATGAAGTGAAAAATGCAGTTCCCTTGTTTCTTTGTAACTGTGACTAGTAGGCAGTGAAAGAGAAATTGAATAATGGAACTTCTCAGATTTTTCTTACGAAGCATCATTGTGTCATCTGATCTTTTACTCTTTTATGATTATCTGTAGTTCTGATACTGAAATGATCGCTAGCTTAAAATACCATGTTAAAATCATCCTCATTACTCTTTAAGCCATCATTGTCCCACCCAGTGACATACTGCATTTGCTTTCAGAAAACACTGCATATTCAAAAAGTACTCTATGCATTTTTAAAGCACAATGTGCTACCTTAATGTAATTGCAGTTCCATATCATCCAGGATGGTATATGTTCGTTTGACACAAATTAGGTTAAATGGACATTTTAGTGTCATTTTTTTCAAGTAGATATGATAGGAATTCATATGAAGATTCAAAAGCTTTTTTACTTTTCATGAGGAATTTGCCATTATCATATTAACAAAAATGCTTCTTGAGATTAAGATTTTTTTACAAACCTCACTCTTGTGGAATACACTGTTAACATAACACAGATGATTTGATCACAGTGTTATCTGTGTTTCCATGCAAATAAATGGAATAAACTACATAAATTTTGAACTGCTTAATGTGGAGACAATTCACAACTGCTATTTACAGAGAGTGTTTTTGAGAGAAATTGAAAAGGATAATCATCGGTATTGTTGTGTTTTAATAGGATCCAGAAAGTCCCCAGTACCCAGTACTTCCAGGGAGGACAGTACCAGCCCAGCTCATGTTAGGAAGGCAGTTAACACAAAAAATGCAGCAGTTAAGCACAAATCTGATAGGTGAGTTCTCAGATTAGTAGTGAGACACCCAGCTGTTGCAAGGGGATAAACAGTAACTTTTAGGAAAAGAGACCCAGCTGGCTGGTATTTTAGCCTTTCAACTTCCATTCTCTCTTGAGCACCAGCTCCACTGGTTTGTGACACCCAGTGCTCGTCATTTATTCCCTTGATAGCAAAAAAAACAATAAATTTGTGACTGCTCTGGCAGTGCTTACAAGACTCAAGGTTTATTTGTAGTCCTTTCTGGCCAATTCTGTACATCACAATCTAATATTCTTAAAGAACACATATATAGAAATCAGAAACACTGCACACTATGATGTACTCAGCCCTCAAACACTCCGATCCATTTTTGCTTGATTTCAGTCATTGCTCTGTTAAAGAATAGCTCTTTCATACATGTACATGTATACCTCAGTGCACTCATTGACACCGAATCATCCACACATACATACACACATACACACGCACTCATACACATTCTTGCAGATACACACTCATACATTCACACAGACCATTCACACTGGATTTATGCCCAGGAGATATCATAGAACTAAATCATTGAGTTGTTTTAAAAGTTTGTAACAAAAAATACTAAATAATATCAGTTCATCACCTTTCACCAATTTCAAAAAACATAATTTTTGTTTTTTTAAATTTTGGACAAGTTATCAAAACATGAAATTCTTCCTCTGTTTCATTGCATTGTCTTACATGATCTTTCAGTGTATGCTAGTTTTGGAGTTTGCCACTTTCCCCTTTCGTTCATCAAGTTATGGGATCCCAGTCTAAGTTTTACATTTACAAATACTGAGTAAATGCAATCCACTGTATTCTGATTGTTTGAGAAATATAATGAATTACCTCCCTGGGCCCCTGGGCATTCCCATTCATTTGAGTGGCTTCTGCCACACTCAGTGTACATCCCTCTCAGGGTTTTTTTTTCAAGCAAAACCCACCAGCTGTTGGTAGAAAATTTTTAAGATGAAGAAGGGAGAAGCTAAATTTTTAGTCAAACATTAGAATATGTAGACTGCAACAAAGTGTTGTGATGAAGCATAGTGATTTGGATTTTTCAAAGCTCTATTATGGGGATACAAGTATCCTTGTAGGCCACTGGAAATGAATCAAGTCGAGACAGTATCATTAAGCAGAGCATGAGTCAATGAGGACAGAAGTAATATGAAGCCTCAAGGGTGGGCCATGCTAACTGTATTGCTGACAGCTGAATTCTTTTCAACTTGCAGTTACTGAGGATGGTTCATTGCATCCTTATGTGATTCAGGGTTGTATAAAATTATCAAATAATAATGTAACCAAACGAAGTCTACAGAGACAGACAAGAACTTTGTTCCTTGGAATGCTAGTGATCATGCATCCAGATAATTTTGTGAAGACGATGTTAACTCTGTATTGTGTAAGTTTATTCATCACTTCAGCAAGGTTAGAATGCCAGACAGCATCACCTGATTAGGGCTGTTATTGCCTCATTGGGCCTGGTATTACCTGACTGCTATGCTACCAACTAAGTTGAACTGGCCTGAGCTTCTCATGGTTGGACAAGGAATGAAGACTGAAACTGCCATCTGCATCACCCATTGACAGCAACTTAAGCTGGGTGTAGTGCTGTTAGGTTAACTGTTTTATACATATGAATATTTTCATTTCTGAGCATCTTATTTGTGGATGATTATCCTAAGCTCCTACTGAAGGACTGAACATTTGAGAATGGCTTGCTTTGTTATTCTCCCGCAGTGCATCAGATGACTATGGCATTGATACTGATGAAGAGGCAGACAAGATTTCTAACAAGGTAAGTTAACTGATATACCGATTAAGTGGAGACAGGTTCCTTTTCCAGAGGTTGCAATGATAAGTGCAGTGGAGTTTCTATGTAAAATTGCACATGAAAATGCTGAATGGTTCATGGTTCATACCACGAGATGTCTCCGTCACAGATGGTAGCTGGAAAAGCAGCAGTATTGTGCATTCACTTGTCATCAGATTGCAGTTAACTGTTAACATTAGATGGGAAGAGTGAGTTGAATGAGTGAGTGAGAAAGAGAGTGTGAGAAAGGAAGACAGAAAGTTAGCAAGAGAATGAGACAGAGACTGAGACAAAGAGAAAGAGAGACACAGATGTAAGTTACTTAGACATAGTGTAAGTGTCAGTTATGCACATGAGTTGTTTTTTTCCCTTTCATTCTTTCTGAACTGATGTGTAACTAGATTGTATGTGGTTGGCTTTGGACAAAGTAAACAAACTTGTAGTTAAATACCAGTGGGTGTAATTGCACCCAGTTCCCAGTTGATTGTATTTCACAAAACTCACATTTCCAATTTCGTGACAGCTAGTTTTACCAGTGTGATGCTGTTCATTGAGTAGAGTGATAACAGATGAAATGCACATTTTTTTCCCTTTTTCCTGGCGGCGGTATACATTGTTGCAACATATTTTTGTGTTACACGGAATAGCTCATTTAACTTTTAAGCTGTTTTATAAAGTGCAGTGAAATTGAAGCCCATTGATGCTCGTAATTCTGTCCTCTGTATGCTGTGATATTGGTCAATTAGGCCTTGTGAAAGGATATTTTTCCTGCCTCAGCCATGCTGCTATTGTTGAGAAAAACACTGATCTTACTCATCAAATCTGTTAGGACAAAAAGCTCTGTCTAGTCCCTGCAGCTTCTGTTTAACCGACTTATATTTATATTTTGTAAATTGTAGTGATGTAAGGCAAACTTTTTTTCTGCCTCTACCTGATATATGCAACTGTGCAAGTTTCCCACTCGCTGTCTGAAGTCATGGTTTTCATCTTTATTTGTATCACTTTATTGCCTTTTTGCTTGGCATCCCTCCACACAGAAACAAGCAAAGAAGGCAGCTCCACCATCAAAAGTGAAAAAGTTAGAGTCATCACTTAATCTTGGAGAAGATAATGATGAAAGTCAAACAGATGCTGCCATTGTGGCTCGGAGGTATATATAAAGTGACCTGTAATTATTTTAGTCTTGCTATGTGTACTTTATTAGCAACCTTTTGAATTCATACATCTTGTTGATGATGTAGCCTATTCACTGTTATTGGCATCATGGGAAACTGTATTAAAGGTATATATTAGAGGAGATTTCAAGACCATTCCACTTTTTCCCATTCACAGTTGCCTCACAAGGCCATTTTATTTATTCTTCCTGCATATGTTTACTGTTATAATAAAACAAAATGACATCGCAGACTAAAAACAGAGAATGTGTTGTTTCCACCAGTGTTTAAATAGGTGGACAGAGTTTTTGTGTGTGTGCCTTAGGTCTCTTTTCTTGAGATTTCTGTGTCCCCCATGTTATCTGCCTGTTAGGGTCAAAAAGTTAACACTTGATATACGATGATAGTGAAGTAACTGAATAATTTGCTAAGAGTGCTGTGGGTGTTAAATTTACATGGCACTTTATGTTTCGAGTGATACTGCAGGGACACAAAAAAAATCCACTTAAATGGTCAGTGTTTCCCTCTGTGCTAGAATCATCCAAAAAGGATCTTCATCAGCTGATGCCGGCCATGGTCCAGATAGCAGAGGGACTTGAAACTGAAAATGCAGAAATGATGGGTAAACGTGCTTCCTAGCATGTCATTCACAGATCATCAGCTGTTGATAAAACTTGTGCTTAGTTGAAGAACAGTCTTGCCATGTATCACAGGCTGCTACCATTCACCTTGAACATATCATAGGGTGTAGACATTGGTTTACCATAGCGTAAGAAATTGGCTCTGGTTACTGACACAGCATTTGTAATATGTTCCAGACCTCGGCGACAAGCAGTTACAAAGAAGCAAACACCATCAAGACCTACGCTGCCTAGAGTTTCCTCTGGTGGCACAGCAGAAAGGTGGGCAGTGATATGCAGACGCATTATTTTTCAGACCAGAGTGGAACTTCAGTGACACAATCAAGCTTTAAAGGATGTGTTATGAGATGTTCTGTGTTATTTAGAGTGTCTTTAATAAGAAACAAAGCAGCTGGGACCATTGAAGGGGAGTGTGCGAAATTACTCTATACTCTGAAGTATACTGTGGTGGAATCTGGAAAGCATGTAGGCCGACCTCCATCTGCACTAGTCAGGCTCCTTGCGTCATGTCAATACATTGAAGCTTAACTGTTGCAGGAAAATCTATTGGAATTCCAGATATTGCGTTTTCAGGGTAGTGGTTCTATAACCTTCCAGGTTTGTGACACCAATTAGAGGGGCAAATCACTGTGTACAACCCAATTAACCGCTAATATATAAAATCCTCCTTTTTTGGGGCCATGCCTGCCAGTGTCAGAGTGTAGAAATGTGTAAAATGACCTGTGATCTAAATAGAGCATGCAATTTTAAAGTTTCAGGTACAATTTGAACCTTCTAGGTAAAAAAATAAAGCGTGTAGGCCTATGTATTCGCACGCAGTCAAAACCAGCCAAATGAAAAATTGGGGACCAAATCAGAATTTGAGGTGATCTTTTTCGAAAGACATTTGTGAAAAATTTTGTTTTGGGCGTTGATCCCCGATTTTCTTCCTGTTAAAAGATCGGGCAAAAGAAGCACTTTAACCTCCATGGAAGAAATTTCCTGAAATCACAGTGGTATATGTAGAATAACACAAAATGTTACTAGGGCCAAAAGAAGAAAAAACAGTAGGTGTCAAAGATCTTCCAGGCCAAATTCATGACAAGGGAGTCAAACCAATCAAATGGTTAAAACACTTGATTATTTCCCATTTCTAAATCATTCGCTACTGACTCCAGTTACTTCCTATTACAATTAAACATAGTCTTCTTTGTCACACATTGTATCAACAACCAGTGTTTTCACAAGACTGAACGATTTGCCCCTTAAATTTCAAAATCCCCCTTAAAACTTTTTTGAATGTATGCTGAGAAAAATAAAAATAAAAATATCAAAATTTACAAATCCCTCACTCAAATTTATGACATGGGGGATTGTCACCTCCAACTCATGTGACCTGAAAAAAGTACTGACCCAATAAGAATGACCCATAGTGACATCATGCTGCACAAGCAAGATGGACATTTGTTTGTTTTTGCTTTGTTAGCCATCTTGGAAATTTCTAGTGAATCCTTCCCTTCCCTTCCCTTCCCTTCCCTTCCCTTCCCTTCCCTTCCCTTCCCTTCCCTTCTCTTCTCTTCTCTTCTCTTCTCTTCTCTTCTCTTCTCTTCTCTTCTCTT
>JAWQUT010000065.1:455016-476102 GCA_033807755.1 Ellobium chinense | reverse complement strand
GTGGGGGGAGGGCGAGGGAGGAAGAGGACCTGCGGCTGGGCGTGAGATAGTGGGATGGGTTATTCAACCCTTAGTCATCACCCTCTGCTCCTCAAGTCATAATTATAACATCAGCAGTTTGACCTTTCGTTTTCTCAAACAGCGGCGTTGACATTCACCACTAATTAAATGCAGCATCTACCAAAGAATTCATCTCGCTGAGGCCCCCTTATTTCATAGCCCTGTTCTTAACAGAGACATGTTTGTTGCAGCTTTAGAATGCACTAATGCGCAAAGAAGGTGTAAAGGCCAAATTTCTGCGATCTTGATATCTAATATCTACAATAGAATCCCGTCACCAGGAAGCGCAATATAATCGTAGCTGTGTTGAAGTTCTATAAATCCTGATTCCTAGAAACAAAAAAATTCGTCGAATAGATAATAATAGAGTCAAAAGGGCTTGCAGATAATTTTTTTTTTATCAGGGGTATGTCCATAATCACTGGCTTTAAGCATGTGTATCCAGGTTAAGAAAAGCAAGTGACGTATGGGCAGTAAACAAAATCAAAATGGTTTGGAAATCAACATAATACAACATCATGGCGGATGCACAGTGGATGTATTTTGATTCATATTTGCTGACGGATATATTACGTAAACCTACATACCGGTTCGTTAATCGAAACATTCACGCTCCGTTTACAGAAAAACTTCATGCCAATAATCTCATGTTTCGAGTTCAGATTTCGTTATTTCAACCACTCATTCAGTCCTCGACGGCTTGGATAATAAACTGCCAATAAACAGTGATACTGCCAATAACCCAGCAGGTATAACGAATCCTTGCTGACAGCTAAATTTGATGTTTCCTCCCATTGCCATCATTATGAATCGGACACATGGATGTCTGTGCAAGAAACCTGGATATCTGTAACGCTAAGCGCTACCCACCTACGCGTCGCACTATCGAATCTTACAATTGTAGTACATGTCGCATCTATTGGAGTGTGGGAAAAAAATTGCGACGGCCGCAAGGGCAAGGTAATGACGCTAAATGTCTTGATGTTTATCAATTTTTTGTGAACAACAACAACAACAACAACAACAACAACAACAACAACGACGACGACGACGACGACGACGACGATGTCGACGATGACCATCACCACCACTACCACCACCACCACCACCACCACCACCACCACCACAACAACAACAACAACAACAACAACAACATTAAAGAGTCTAAGATAAAAAAATACGGTTAGCCAGACCAAATTCGATTAAACAAAGCCGTCTAAGCTGAGCGCTACGCTCACGACCAGCAGCATTTTCAAAAGTACAATCAGTAGAGGCTAGAGCTGTGTTTGTTTGTCATGCGATATGACAAAATGGGAGGGTACACCTCGTTTCGTCGACAACCTTTCTCTCTATTGTTAAAGAAGATCAAAAGAGAAGGATTAACCTCTCGAAGGCACTGTACAGGTAACCTCGTTTCATTGACACTCGCCAGTACACATTACTCGATCTATTAAAACAAAAATTAGGTATACGATACCAACATTTTTTTTTTCAATGTAAGAGATCATAAAGAGTCTCTAGATAATAAACATTTCCATCCACAATATTTACACGATGTCAACTTTTAAAAAGTATGTTTTCAATTACAGCATAAGTACTGCATGGGTATGAAAGCTTTAATCTTGTGAGAATAATGGGTGTCGATGAAAGGAGGTGAGCTGTCGGCATGTGTCGATAAAACGAGGTTAATTAAGATGGCGTGTCGATGAAACGAGGTGAGCCCAAATGGGACACCACACCCCTTCCTTAACAAAGAATGTATCGGTCTCTAGGCAACCTAAGATGGCTGCGACTAATGGGGGGAAGACAAAAAGCAATGCATTGGCTTGTTACTTATTGTCAGTGGTGTTTGCTTTACTTATATTTTTGCCTCATTCATTAGCATGCATACTACCGCTAATTCTTCCCACATCCTCCTCCGATACAAGGCCGTAAATAAGATACTCTACTAACAAATTTCAAACTGTAGATGGCTTCCACCATGTTGCCGAGCAATTTCTTCCGGTTTTGACAAAACACGACATATTTCTAACAAACCTCTAGAAGGTGTTCTCTTCCTCGTCATGACTGGCGCGCACCACCACAGAATACGAGGACCGATCGTTCGCAACGCAGAAGGGACCAAACAAACTTAGCCTAGGAGAGGACCATCCGGAACTGATCAAGTTAGACCCATGGAACACGTCAATATTATAGATACGTCTTGTTCGACGTTACAAGCACACTGAAGCCACCAAAGCCTTCCCATTCATACATCTATATTTCCGACTCATAATGGTGGCAATATGGAGGAAAACCTTAAGGGGAGGCAATACCCTTTTCCAAAAGATGTAATACATATGACATGGTGTGCAACTTATCACCTTGAATGCAATGGATTCCAATGAAAATTTGCACACCAAAGTGCTAAATGATGCAGTTTTCTTTCCCGGGGGTGATGATGTTGGACAACTGTCATTTGCGATGGCACCAATGTTTTTATCCCTGATTTCATCCAGTCCCTTAGCCACGTTTATGCATGATCTTATAGAAGCTTTTCCGGAATTTCAAGTTACTTTATTTATCATCAGATGGTGTTGCTAGTTTCTGATTATTCTGCGTCAAGACAGAAAATAAAAAAAACAGTCTCTATACATAAAGGTATCTAAGACACATGGGTGAAATCTGATGTCAAATTAGTGGTGCCTTCGCTAAAGACACTTGTTCTAAGATCATCACCCTTGAGGAAGAAGAATGCACCTTTCAGCACTAGTTTAGTGTGTAATTTTGCAAAGAAATACAGTGTACTCGTGAGAATAAGTTGCACACCAAGTTATGCGCATTACAGTCTGTGGCAAAGGGTAGTGTCTGCAGCATAACATTACTTATCCAAATTTCTTACATTAGCAACGTCTTTTACAGTGGTCGCAGTATTTTATCCAAGCCGGTGGTGAGTACATGAGAGGGTAAGTAAACGAAAATCTTGATCGATAATAGGTGGCGTTAATTTGTTTCGAAGTGGGGTAAATTTGTTTCGTATAAAAAATAGAACATGTTTCCATTGATTTACGTAATCAAATTACCCATCTGAAAATGTGAAATGAAATAGATGCACTGTATTTATGTCTTGTAGGTTTAAGTCCACGACCTCTTTGGTTTTTTTTTAATCTCTGAGAAAATAAGATACCATTTTTATATTTCTTTACATTCCTCACGCTCATTAGTGTTTATAACCTCGGAGCACTCGCTTACAAGCACCAATTACAGCTTTCAGGAATCAATAATAGCCGAACTTCTGGGCACTTCTGGCTCTATCTCTTTCTTTCTCCTCCCCTCTCTCCCAACCCCCACTCCGCCTCTGAAACTGCGCCTCTATCTACCTAACAGGGAACGAGTATAAATAACGAGGTGGGTGACTTTATGGGTTTGTGCGCTCTAATGTCCATGGGACAACCTGCCTCTGTGTAGTGATTTTTTCTTGACGCAAAATCAGTATGATGCAAAGGCATCCTATGCGATGCATCACAGTTCCAACTATCATATTTTGCTTCGAAGCCTGTCTACGCATTTCCGTACACCTTCATGGTTTGTGGTATTTGTGTGGCGTGTGTCTTTTCCGTGGCTTCTTAAATGTAAGATCAGAGCGTACATTTGCTTGATCAGATTAAAGTTTCATCTATGAAATCAATAATTGAATCATATCTACACAGCCCCTGTGCATAGCAGTGGACGGTAATTTTTGATGTTATTGATTTATCTAGTCTAGTCCGTGCACTGATCAGACATCTAACCTAAACAGTATAGGGTAATTTAAGATCATGAAAGCAAATATTATGTCTTTCTTCACAGGTTAAGTGGTAGGACCCTACTGATCAAACTCACCGCTTGGAAAAAATCATTCTAAAATGTGTAAGAAAGAATGCCGTGTTTGGGCCTTCGGGTGTTCTGAGAAGGTTGTAGCTGAAGTTCTTGTTGTAAGTCAAACCTCATGACACTAAAGACTTTAGGCATAATGAAAATGTTCTGATGAAACCCAAATACACGAGGAAAATAGGCCTAACTTAATCTGTTGATGACCATTTGCGAGTTTGATTCATATAAGCATGTACTGTTACCTTCTATACTAAAGCAGAGTTTCGCGAAACTGCATAACGCTGTGGATTGTGGGTACACATATAAAGTGAAAAACCGAGAAGGATAAATTATTATATTAAAGTATTTGGCATCAACATGAGTAGCAGGTACTTGTAACAGTGGTTATCATATCTGGCGTCATCCTAGATGTCACCCTATCCCCAAAACGCTGACAGTAGTAGTGACAACTGAGATCCTCCACGCAAACTATGAGGATAATGATGATTTAAAATGCGCATGTGCATAAGTTGAAACCGCTGTCCCTCTTCCTCGCCTCAGAAAAAAAAAAGGCGGATATCCAACAGATCTAAAGCACAGAGACAGGGGCCCTCACTTTATCTGAACAGACTAATCCGCCTGCTACCCACACGAAGTCAGTGTGACTTTCTGCCCACCTACATAGTGTACTGAATTTATAAATATTTTTTTTTTTTGTGCGAGAATCTTGATTTCGCGAGCCCCACAGAATAGTTTTCTTCACGTGTGCATGAGCTCAGGAGTCTAAAGTAAGCCGGGGTGACGTAACATGATTACTTCTTCTTCATCTTGTGAAGTTTCAAGTGCTGAAAGGCCAGACCTACACCAAAGACAAGCTGGTAAATCCAGATAACTGACATGCTGTCGTACTTTCCATGCGCTATGGTTGCACACACTCGAGTCAGTTGCTCACTGTTTACTGCCTTCATGACACATTGGAACGGAACTTTTTTCTTATTTTTTTTCTTCGGGAAGTAAGCTTAATTTTCGAGAGTCTAACTAAGCTCACCTGATTCGCGAACATAACATCCTCACGGAAAAACAAACACGTACTTCTGAACTTTATAAAGGGTCCCAAGAAAAATCTTCCCGTTTGAAATCATAATTGTGACCATAGTAAATGTGGTGATATTGTGGTAATAGCTATAATGAATGAGAGAAAGATCTTGGAGCTTTATAATGCAGATTCTAAAAATAAAATGTCTTTTCCATCCACCGGCCTTTGACATCAACTACCGTTGCAATCGATCCCCAATAATCTGAATCAAATCAGGATATTAATCTCTGGATAAATGAACGCGATATCCCGCTTGATGTTTTGCATTAGTTTTTCCAGGGGTTCTGGCTTTGGATTCCGGTAAACCCTCTCTTTAGGAGTATCCATACATATATAAATCACACCAGCGTTCATATCCAAGGTCTTAAGCGAGGAGAGGTCAGGAATAGTCAGCGGCGTGGCGAGGATGATTCGTTTGGTAATCTAGCATTTATATGCTTTTTTTTTTNGGGGGGGGGGGGGGGGGTTGGTGGGAGTCAGTGGCTTTTGAAAAGTCAAAGATTTGGTATCTGGCTCCAAAAACAGCCAAATCTGGCAACCCTGGTATGGTCTAGACCACCAGCCTTTCGTCGTCGAAAGGAAGAAAAAAACTCGGGTAGTCGTGCACAGAAAGGATCTTGGAGAAAAGAAACAACAAAACGCTGTCAGAACAGCGGATATGCAAATTTTTATCATATATTATGGGCACTTTTTACAAAAAGTTTTCTCTCTTTAAATTGGCTTTGGATACAATGCACTGTGGATATGGGAGCTTTGTATCTGTGAGACAGTGAAGGATAAATTATTACATTAAAGTACTTGGCATCAACTTGAGTAGCAGGTACTTGTAACAGGGGTTACCATATTTGGCGTCATTGGCATCAACTTGAGTAGCAGGTACTTGTAACAGGGGTTACCATATTTGGCGTCATCCTAGACGTCACCCTATCCCCAAAACGCTGACAATAGTAGTGACTACTGAGATCCTCCACACATAATATGAAGATTATGATTATTTAAAATGCGCATGTGCATAAATTGAAACCGCATCCCCTCGTCCTCGCCTCAGAAAAAAAGACTACCCGGGTTTGTTTTTTTTTTATTTCGACGACGAGAGGTTGCCAGATTTGGCTGTATTTGGAGCCAGATACCAATTAATCTTTGACTCTCAGATCATCGGCGAAGAAAATTATCTGACCTGACAAAATCGTATTGCCCGTGCTTGTAAATGGCTTATAGGTAAAACAGGTCGGAGGTGGCATTGAAATATTTTAGAAAACATAACATGTATTTGACAAACAGATGCCATGTTGATAATCTCAGATTCATAGATAACACAGACACTGCGCCTCTGAAAATAGTCATCTTTGGACAGGAGGAATCACACGTCAAATCGCTATCTCAGAAGTGCAAGATCAACATTTGCTATATGCGATCTTGCTCCATTCTGCTTGAACCACCCGCGACATGCATCTGTTTGGGTTCTGTACTGCCGACAAAAACATTTACTCTAAGTCTGTCACTGCTTCATCGATTTTATCCAAAAAAAAAACAATGTACGCATCCAACAGCGCATCAGACAGTCACCTTTTCAACAGAAAAACTATTAAGTTCCAGCTTAGCAGGGTAATGGGGTTGCCCTGAAGCCCACAAGTGCATGTTTTATTTGTTAACGTTCCCATAAAGGTTACAGTGCACCAGATCTCAGATCTGTCTTCTCGCTGGAAATATTTCGCCTGCTGCTGTACTCTTCAACATGCGGTTGTCGGATTCAGTCTTCCTGACTTGTGTTCGGCCCTCTGCTTTTGCTGATTTTAAATCTCGTATGTAAACAAATGCAAATACTTTCTTAAGAGTCCGTGCATTGTCTGCGATTTTTTGGCATTCTGTCGGATTGCTGGCTTTGATGAAGGCGGCTTCATATAAGGGTTAGCCAGAAAACAACCTATGAATTTCAACAATGCTTATTATGGTATGTAAAATAGAGTTCAACCAGTTCGGAACACTTTGCAGCTGTATAATAGGGCATTGTAAAGTATTGTATAATGAAGAAGACAGACGTTTTTGGATCTCTAGACAACAGAAGAAAGGCGCAGAATATTTGGTTTCAAGGATGTAAAATTTTAAAGATTTTCCTATTCAGTGGACACCAAATACCTGGATTTTTCGACAGTGATTACGATACAAGTGCAAGTCAACATGGGAATGCTCTTTGTGGTTCACCTTTGTAAGATCTCGATAAGATGGTCAGAGTGTTAACTTCTCATGTAATATTCATGCTCCTTTTGAAAGCAAGTCACACATAGGTGACATACTATCAGAGGCGTAGTGATATCTTTTTGATTTGGTTAGTTCACTCGATTTATTTGTTGCTATCAGATGTCTGGGAAGTGTCGAATGGGGTCCAGATTTGAAATAAAGCAGGAAATTTACTACGAATGGATAATTTTCTGTATATACGTAAGTATTATAGTTATCGTAAGTCTTTCCAAACACATTAGAGCAACATAAAAAAATACCATCCAATGGCTCTTTGATTCGTATTCATTAGGCAATTACGACAGAAATTCAATCACATGAAATGCAAGCAAGTTTAGACTAGTTTAATTGCTTTTTGTCTGCCAGGTTAATCAGTGTTGACTCTAGTCCGTTGGAGTGAAAAAAAAATGGTATTTGAGAGCCAAGGGGTTTTAAAAAGTGTCAGAAATCTGGTATTTGGCTCCGATAGAGCCAATTCTGGCATCCCTTAGTACTGTCTGGACTACCAGCCCCATGTCGCCGAAAGAGAAGAAAACGCGAGAGAAAAAACTCGAGCAGTCGTGCACGGGAAGGATCTTACGTAAAAAGAGACCAAAGTAGAATTTTTTTCTCTCAGATTACTGGCCACCTTTTTTTGAAAGTTTCTTTCTGTACCTTTGTCTTTGGAATTTTTTTACTGCGGATATGGGAGCGCTGAATATGTGAGACAATGTGTAGGCTTCCAGATTTTCGGCAAGGAAAATAAGGTAACCTTCACAAAATCGTATTGCCATTGTAAATAGCTCATGGGTGAAAAGTTACGAAGGTGATGTTTGAAAACTTGAGAAAACATTTGAACTGATTAAATTATATTAGATAAATAGATACTATGTTGGTAATCTCAGATTCATAGCCTACTTGGACGCTACGCCCTTCATACTGTCAGCCCAAATGAGGCCCACATGAGAATCATATTATTATTATGGTTCCCATATGGGCATGCTAGCAGAGATAATACAGAATATACACCCAAGGATGGATTCAGGGTCCGCGGGACCCTGGGCCTCTCACATTATAAGACAATTGTGCTTAGGTGCTTAGGGGCAAATTCTGCTAAAGCAGCATATTATTTAACAGAACAAAGAAAAATTTGAACGGCTGCTTCCCACTCTCTCTCTACCCTCCCCTTCCGCCTCAGTTTTTCCTCATTGAAAAATATGCTTCCTCCAGCGCAGGGTCCTCTGCAAGCTCAGGGCTCTGGGAACCTGCCCATCGGATCCGACACAGTGCAACACAGTAAATCGTGACGTATGAATATGAAGCCTTTTTTTTTTTTTTGGCCCCTTGTACGATGATGTCAGAGTGTGTCGTGTCGTGTCGTGTCGTGCCGAGACGTACGGTGGCGGACTTTCAGAAATCAGCCCCGTTTGAACAAGAATGAGAAAAAGAGTCGCGTCGTGTGCCGGATCAGGTGGATTCGTGTCCTTAGTTGTCCTCCGGCCTGACCTCGCCAGTAGGCGGTGAAAGGCATAAACAAATCTGATCGAAGACTGAAATTGTCGGCCTTAGTTTCTGGTTAAAACTGGAAGAGCAAAAAATTGTTTGACACTTGCTGCCGAGAAGTGTGGGAGAGAAGGAGTGATGGAAGGACGGAGGTAACCGAGTAAAGGAATTTGCGATTCTCTTGATCTGTCTTTTGTATGTTTTTTTAGCAGGGCATCGAGTCTGTGCAAAGGTGTCGCTCATCCCTCTCTCTACTAATCTATCAACTTCTCCGTGCGTCGGACTTTTCGTCGGTCTGTGTGCTAGCCTGCCTGTCTACCTATCAGTCCATCTACAAGTATCATTGTCTTTCCTGCAGCACTCGCCTAGAACAGCTGAACGATTGTATACAAACTCCTATAAATAACTGGTGATCTGTATGGAACTACCGGTGTCTGTTGATGGAACGAATGAACTCGGATATGTTCTATTCCTGGCAGAACGTTTACACTGATTCCGAGGTATTGAATTAGTCACACTGCAGACATTTCCCTTACATCTTTATGTGAGATACTCCAAAATAAAAGGTGTGAAACCGCATGAGCAGGCATTAGCTTAGATACGAAACTTATAAGCCGCCTAACTATTATCAAATGAATAAAAAAAGATATTTATGATTCACTTGCAGTTGAAAGTACCAACATCACGACAAGGATTCCAAACTATGCTTATTTTGAGTAGTATAAGGTTTACATACCATCAAAAGTAATCTATGAGTCGACTCCCGGCCCACATTACACAAGGTTACTCTGAATGAATGGAAAGATTCTTCTTTACTGCAGAGTGGAAAGTTCCGAAGCCATGACAGCGATTCCAAACTGTGCTTATTTTGAGTAGTATAAGATTTACAGAAGTAATTTTTGAGTATCTTCTGGTCCACATTACGTGAGGTTACTTTGAATGAATGGAAAGATTCTTCTATTGCGCAGCTGAAAATTGTGAAACTGTATCAGCGATTCCAAACTGATTATTTTGAGCAGTATAAAATTTATATGCCACAAAAGTATTTTCTAAGTCATCATCCAGCCCATATTACGCGAGACTGCTCTAAATGAATGGATAGATTCTTCTGTTGCGCAGTTGAATGTTGCAAAGCTGTGTCAGCGACTCCAAATATTGCGATTTATTTGAGCGGTATAGAATACAAATGCCTGCAAAAGTAATGTCTAAGTCATCTCCTGGTTCGCATTACGCGAAATTACTTTGAATGAATAGAAAGATTCTTCTGTTGCGCAGCTGAAAATTGCAAAACCGTGTCAGCGACTCCAAAATGTGGTTATTGAGAGCAGTATAAAATTATCTGCCAGTAAAAATAATTTATAAGTCCATTCCTGGACCATATTACACGAGGTTACTCTGAATGAATAGAAAGATTCTTCCTCTTGAAAGATGCGAAGCCGTATCAGAGATTCCAAACTGAATATTTTGAGCAGTATAAAAATCTATATGCCAGCAAAAATATTTTTTTTTTCCGGCCCATGTTACGCGAGGTTACTCTGATTGAATGGGAAGAATTCTGCTCTTGCGCGGACGAAAGTAACAAACAGTGAGAGGGTAGCCAGTCTGTAATCTACTTTTTTTTAGCAGTAGCCTATATCCCTACATGGCATTTGGAGAGCACTCAGTGAGTCATACTGCACACGTTTCCCTCTCATCTTCACGCTAGACTACCCTGATGAAAGGAAAGATTCTTCCATTGCGTAGTCGAAAGTGAAGGAACAATGACAGCGGATCCAGACTGCGCATTTTCACCAGCGCATCAAGTTCGAGCGTGTACGTCTTTAAGAGTAATGGTTAATAAATCTACCTCTTTGTGTTACATGAACTTACTCTCCATGATTGAAAAGATACTCCTACTATGCAGTTGAACGTAACAATCAGTATGGATGAAGCCTACAAGTATTATGTAATCGTTAGGATTTGGTTTGTGTGATCCCTGCAGCGTCGCGAAAATGACCGTCCTTGGGTTTCCGAGGGCAGTCCGTAACAAAGGGTACGTTTTTGGTTGTGCACGCCAGTAACGGTGAAGAAGGGTGCACACCTACCAGAGGTTAGTTAGAAATATGTCGTCTTTTGTCAAAACCGAAAGAAAAAGTTCGGCAACATGGTGGCAACCATTTACAATTTCAAATTCATTAATGGAATGTCTTATCAACGGTCTTGTGTCGGAGGGGGTAGGCAAGAAAGAAACAATGCAGGGACCAAACAAACGGAATATTATCTGCGTGGCAGTCAGAAAGCACTGGATGAATTGCACACAGTTCCCCGAGAGTTTTATGTGAGGTTACTCTCAGTTCAAGGAAAGATAGTTCCGTTGCGCAGGTGAAAGTGACGAAGCAAACGAGAGTGATGCCAACCTATGCTTATTTTAAACAGTATAAAATCTACTCCCCAGTGGCTGCACTGAAGAGCCCTTCAAGATTCTTCCGCTCTGCATGATGGCAAGTTACCTTGAGTGAATGGAAGTTACTTCTACTGCGCAGTTAAAGGTAACAAAACATTCAAAGCGAAGCCTACCCGTAATTATTTTGAGCAGTATAAAGGCAGTCTGAGAGTACTGAATGAGTAATAGGCACATGTTTTTGCCCTTTCACCGTAACATACGTACCGTATTAGTGGGAGATCTGACGAGATTCTTCTATAGGCTAAGAAAACTGAGCGAGCAAGGCCACTCTGGCATCTGCCTGTCACATGTAACTGTACGGATGTAAACATGGACTGCAAGTGATATTCACGGGCAATATAGGTGTTAGCTAAACAGGAAGAGCCTTAACTATAGCACACAGAGATAGACTGGATCTCACGAGCGAAAGATGCTTTTTTCGTTCGGGGACCTCACATTTCATAACCTTTCTAAATGTTGACTTCGACCAACTGATGCTGAAAATAGTGCCACATTACCCTATAGACAATAGGCCTACATTTACGAAACTGTGGCGGAAAATGCTACGGGACTGTGATAGTGTGGATGTTCAACCGTTCTTTTCAGGATCATAAAAATCAAGGGTGAATGCTGAGACCATACGACAGTTTCTTGAGAATGGCTATATAATCTTATGGACCTGAAGCAAGTTCTGAGATTCTGAAAGTGCTGATATTCCACAGGAGTCTGGAGTTTCTTTTCAGTCAAGAGTGAGTGTAGAACTCATCAACTTAGTGAGAATAATCAAAATAATAATACTCTTCACATAATGATTTGACATAGGATTTTGATTTTGGTAGTGTTGATAAGGCCCTATTCAACCATAGTTTGGTGTTTCATACTGGTTTAGTCGATGTCACGAGTGCCTGTCGAGAATCAAGACAGTAGAATCTCCTGAGTAGCTTGCCATATCTGAGTGTTAATTTGGTAAGAGTGTGGTGTACATTTTTGGGCATCGTCCAGTTCGACTAAAGGACTACCAAGAATACGAGGTGAACGTGGAATATTTCTCTCTGTGTCCGGCATGACCATGGGTGGAAACTGCTGGAGCCGGACTCCAGGACTTTACCTTCTGCTGTTGTTATCGTGTCTGGCCCGTCTCTCGAGCCAGTACGATGAAAACAAGCCGCCATTGCGCAGCATGTGTGAGAGTGTGGCTTATCGTGACCTGCCCATCTCAGTGCAGAATGAACACCAGTGTCTGGTGCTGGAACAGCTGACCAGCAACACGAGGAATGACGTCGCAAGAAAGGACGCACAACTCACAGATATCATTGCGTAAGTGTTCTTTAGATCCGTAAAAAGCTATTTTTGTGAGCCACCACGCTCTTTGCAGTCAACTCTCCTTCCCCAATGAAATACAGTGCATGACCAAAAAACATGTGTGAAGTGACGTATTTTTTCCCTCAAAACATTGCTCTGACTTTACTCGTAGGATTTGTTTTTTCCCCAATATTGCTATAACTATAAACCTAGGAGTAATCAGAATATTTTGGCCAATGAAATACTGTTCCAAATCGCAGCAGTTATTTAATTAAATTCCTTGAAAATGGCAATGACCATTATCCACTTTGACTGTTTTACGGATAGTGTATCCCCACTTCTTGGTGTGGGCCTGTTGTGGATTAATTTGTACATTAGGTTATACATTATGACTGCTGCGGCATAAAAACATCAGCTTCTTGATGCGCAGAACCCGACAGCTTTAATCCATCAGTCGTCGTAGACTCGTAGGGGTCAATGGCTTATGGCAGAGGTCTCCGGAGGCCGGCCTAGTGGTTTGCTTTTCCCGGAAAAGAGGGAGGTAGTTTTCTCTGCCGATCCTTCTCACTTTCTGGGTTGTTATTAATGCGTGAGCAACTTGAAAGTCATCTACCTGAGCTCATATCTATATTAAAGGAGGTAATAAAGAAAATGCCCTGTCTTGCAATGTTAGGAAGGCCTTCAGGGATCCCCCTCTTTATCCGGATCTACACCAAAATTTGATGGTTCCAGTTCCTAAAAAGACTCAGCTTTCCTACGTGGACGGTTCTGTTTGGTTTTTAACTTTTCAGGAAATCCTGCAAACGAATCAACAAAGAAGTAGGAGGAAGTAGGCTGAATGTATCATAGCAGTGATATGATGCCACTATAATTTCCTAATCAAATCGGCTTTGCCTCATCGTTGGTATTCCCATCACCTCGAGTGATATGATTGTTAGCATAGGCTTGCTTTATCATAGTTTTGGTTAAACTTTCAGACGTCTTGGACAACTTGATTCCAAAGTAACCAGAGGACTTGGACGACTGACGAGCAAGCTAAAGATCAGTTCTGCAGGATCGCCAGGTTTGAAGGACATACCAGTAACTGGAGGTGAGTTGGTGCATATGACGAAAATTTTAATAGCGTCCAGTTGTACATGAAATTATTTGAATAGGAAGAGAAAGAGAGAGAGAGAGAGAGAGAGAGAGAGAGAGAGAGAGAGAGAGAGAGAGGGCAACAGAAGATAAACAGAGAGCGGTCCCATTTAGCAAATGTTTCAGCCCTTCTGATTCTTGAAACTCTAGGGGGCTGGGCCGCAGTTGGGCCATGACTTCTAAGTGTTCTTCCGTTGCTATAGGCGACGCAAATCCTCGAAGGAGGCAGTTTCCCTTCGACTTTGGGGAAGAAGAAGATCTCGCTGCTGTTCAGATTCCTACATGGTCCACAACCGACACGATGTGTATGACATATTGTGTCCTGCAAACTTCAGATTCAGGGCTGCCAATCAGCCCCAGCTGTTGTAACTTTGTAATTTGAATCATTTCACCACTGGTGTTCAGATTCCTTTGAGAACGGTGTGCCATGCCTGGTCAGTGTGGCTTATCATTTGAAATCGGAATACAGCTATTCTACTGAGCTCTTTGGAGTGATCTCAGAAATGTCTGAACCATTTCATTTACGTGGACTGCATTCAGTTTACACTGAAAGAGTTATCTAGATATACCTACTCAAAAACTTGGAGTGCTAGATTCTCTGTAAATGAATCATCCCTTACAAAATACGAGTATAAGTGCATTGTACAGACTTAGATCTACTCTGATGGCTTGCACGCCAAACTGGCTCCCCTTGACTGGAAACACAGTAGCTGTTCCCCGTTACTGAAAGCAGAATACTGCATGAGAAAGTACTATAAATCTAGTCATAATAACAACTTTACTGATCATCTCAACCGATATTTTAATACCTTTGCCACAATCAATATCCACTTCCCCTGTCACCACCACCATCACCACTTCTACTGCTAGGTGTAACAACGACTACAAGTGTTACATGAAAACTGATAGTGATGATGAAAGTTTGGAGTGCTCACACAGGAATATTAAGTCAACATGTACAGAACAGACTGTGTTTGACGAAAAGAGAACGGTTTAGAGACGTTACAATACCTTGCATTGCTTTCGCGCATTCTGAATGAAAAAAAACAAACAACAAAAAAACAAACAAAACGGTAGTAATAGTGGTAGTCGTGGTGGTGGTGGTAGTGGTGGTAATAATAAGCTCAGAATAATTGTCTTTTGGGATGGTCAGAAAACTAGTGACCACCAGTGTTGCACTTAGCCTACTAATGCAATATTTATCATATAGACAGGATCTATTTCTGATAACATAAACTGTTTTATAATTTTTGGGTATGTCATACGTTACATAAACTTGACCTTTGACCTGCTTACGAATACTTTGATTGGACGCCTTGGAAACCTCTAGGCATATGAATATGTGACGTCATTTCTTTTACAATTCTTTTCACTGCCTTGGGGTTTCCCTCTGTCTAGTCTAGATTTAAAAAAAAACCAACAAACTCCATTCTGTAGTTCCAATCGCTTGTCATCGTTCTCTTAACGTTTTAGTTTCAATTCAGTTAAATATCTGAATTAAAAGTACAGTGTACTTGACATGTCGCAGTGTTTTTATGGTTTAAAGTTTTATCGATGGTTGTCAGCTGTTTAGATCTACTTTGTGTCGCGTAACTGTGTGGTTCATTCAGTTCAGTAATGATTGATGTGTCTCAAACAGAGTGAGAGCCACTTCAGGATCCTTTTCACGATTAAAAGTTCATTTTTTAAAAAAATTAGCTAGAGTTTATGTGATAAAAAGGATCTGGAACTCGTGTTTGTTTGACATCAGATTATGAAATTCATTATACATTTATCATATTCGCTAGCCAGAATAACTTATTTCATAAATCTGATATCAAACAAGCACTCATTACAGATCCTCTATGTATACTTTCCATAGAAACAAATAAATATGTAGCCGCCATTCAAATGAAGCAACTCCAACGTTTCCTATCTCTTGCATCTATCTAAGCCTTTGAAATTCAAGTCCAATCTCTTTACCCCGTCGCTATGACTACTTTTTTTAGGGACTATAAACAAAAATTGCATACCCTTTCCCCGAGCATTATTGGCATTTTCATACTTACAGGCTGAACATGCCATGTAACGGAACAATATTGAAAACGATTAGTAATACCGAACTGGCATTTCAGATTGCAATGAACTACGTGTGGAGGGCGTGGAAGCATCAGGGGTGTATCCAATCATGTTGTCCAACGGAGAACTGTTGAACGTCTACTGTGATATGCTCACTGATGGCGGAGGATGGACGGTCATACAGCAAAGAGGCGATGGCACGGTCAATTTTACACGCAAATGGAACGATTATGCATTTGGGTATTCTTCTTGATTTACTTGATGAACAATAACTGGTTGATTGTGCGATCGACTGACTGATAAAAAAAGTGGCTGTTATGAAGTTGGTATGTTATGGCTCTACGGCTCATACCCTCGTTTGGATTTACAGTTTCTTTATTCATGGAAGGGTTGCAGGGCTGGGTTTCTTAGATCTTCTTTGGCGTTTTTTTTTAAGTATGAAGGGGCCGTCCTTTGGACAGCGGCCACCGCTCGTTGGCTGTATCGCCCATATCATACTCAAAATCACAATTCATTCTCGAGGAAGACCTAACAAATGTAGCCTTGTGTAGTTGATCTGGAAAACACTCTGGTTCATATGGCCTCGTCTGGATTAATAGTAAAAGTTCTCAATGCCCATGAAGCTTGAGAATAAGTGTGTGCATGAGTGCTTGTGAGTTAGTAAGAGAAAAAGCCGGGGAAGGGATGGGATGGGGAGGGGAAGGGATGGGGAGGGGAAGAGGAAGGGGAAGGGATGGGGAGGAGAAGGGTAATGATACTGGGAAAGAGACGCTGTCATGTAATGAAGCATGACTCCAAATCCAGGTATGTGCAGATTTTCAAGATGGCCGTCAGCAGAGGCTCAGGTAGTGGTCGGGATTTGTTTAAGCCTGATTTTGTTGTTTTTTTTAATGTGTGTCCTCTGTAAACTGGTATGGTTTTGAAGCATGTTCAAAATCTGACTTCATTTTTTTTTTACAATTGGAGAATTTACATACAAGTTTCAAAATGCTTAATGAAAAAAACAATTGCTCTGGTATCTTTCTAATACGTAATGAAATTTCACAAGGTTCTTTGCTTTTTCAACGGCCAATTTGTACATTCGCGCATAAGTTTTTCAAGCACTTAAACGTCGGTCCTTGCTCTTTTCAATATACAGTGACAGCAATAATTTATGTCATTATTTATTCCAGGTTCGGAAATGTCAACACAGAATATTGGTTAGGAAATGAACATATTCACTCGATGACTAAGAGCAAAAAGTACAGCTTGCGGGTGGACCTTTGGGACTGGAATGAGAAACACGCATTTGCGGAGTACGAAGTTTTCAATGTCGACACGGAATCCCAGAGCTACCGGCTGACCGTGGAGGGCTTCAGCGAGAACAGTACGGCCGGAGACTCGTTGGTGCACCACAATGGAATGAAGTAAGATGATCCAAGTTAGCTCAAACCAAAGACCCGGTCCTGGTGAGATTAACACTGTAACCACTCGGACACGATACTTGGAGAACTGCAAAATTGACCGAATTATATTCTTGCCTGCATTACATTATAAACTTACATTATGGAGCTGCATGGCAGAATGGTTACGGCGTCGGACTCAGGAACTACAGGTCATAAGTTCGATTCCCTACCACCATCATAGTGTAAGTGCCTCGGGAAAGCATTTCATTAACATTTTCCTGAGTACTTGGCTAGAGGCAATGAAAGATATTGCCAGAGTGCTAGTGATCAGCGCCTTTAAATGGCAGCGGCACTGTGTGCTCCCTAGCAAGCCCCGAGACTGATCCGGGGTGCTGGGATAATAATAGTCTGAAGTCGCGTGAGCGGGCATTAGTCTGAAAACAAGACCGCATTATTATTAATATTATTGACATAATAAAGAATTGCAGGTTGGTCATGGTTTAGACTCATGGTCAAAAGGTCATGACATAGCTTCCATTTCATGCTCATGGCATTGATGTCTTAAAAAAGTATTTCTTTCATATTATTTTCCTCAGTCCATCCGTCTGTAAAATGGGTAGCCAACGAAGATGGACGCTGTCAGAATATTAATGTTCAGCGCCTGTTAACAGACAATGACAATATGACGCTTCCCCACAGGGTGGAGAAAATTACTGAATGTTTTGGCCTGTCTGCGTATTAAAATTGTGAAGTCTCATAAGCGGGCATTTTCCTAGGATAAGAGTCTTAGAAACTCCATTATTATCGTCGTAGTTATCGTTAATTTTTGACTTTTCCCTGCAGGTTTACAACAATAGATCGCGACAATGACCAGTGGTGGGCCAACTGTGCCATGAAAGACCGGAGTGGTTGGTGGTTTAACCAATGTAGTTACTGCTCTCTGAACGGCGTCTACCATCATGAGAAATCGCTGAAGGTGAGCCACAAAACTGGAGAGGGGAGAGAGGCGGTGTAGTGGTGACCAAAAAGAAAAAAAAATGATACAGAAGGGGCATTCCCATTGAGTGACGTCAAAAAAAAAAAAAAAAGAAAACTGAGTCCGGAAGCTCTTTAACCTCCTTAGTGCTTGACAGCACCGCTTACCAAACAACGATATTATTTTTGTGGAAGTGACTGATGGGTTACATGTGTTTGGTCCCCGTAGGTAAAACTTCAAGGAACGAAAGAGGCGGTCCTTTTATTCTGTTGGCGGTCGGTCCCTCAGATATTCTAAGCAACAGAAATATGAGTCTCTATGCAATCAAAAATGGCTGCGATTGATGCGGAACAGTTAGAAAAGAGTGCGCTCTCTCGCGAGTGGTGATTGCTGTACTTATGTTTTTGCCTCAACTATTAGCATACATATCACCGCTGATATCATATCATCCTCCGACACAAGACCGTTGATAAAAAGTTCCACTGAAAAATTTGAAGCCTTAGATAGTAGCCGACATTGCTGCAGAGATCTTCCTTCCTGTGTGATCCAAAATACTCCAAATTTTCTTACCATTCTCTAAGCTCGCCCATTTTCCCGCGGAGATTAATACGCACGGGTGCAAAACACGCACCCTTGACATAATTCAGTATAATGTGTAATAACGCAGAACGCCCTGTCCTGGTATGCAGAGGGCGAAATGTTCTAAGATCAGTTATAGGTTATGAAATACTCAGTAACAAGCATCGACCAGGTGTTTATATTATAGACAGGCCATTTTACTTATTACAAACGAAAACATAAGGCACTACTCTTGTACACGAGAAGATAACGCAGCCCAAGACCAGTGGCCCTATGCATAATCTGAGCGTTGATAAACGTATTGCGTTAACTACAGTGAACACAACTAATGTATTAGGAGTTTCCCATGGTTACCGCAGTGCGTTATCTAACGTAAGGATTATGCATACGGCCACAGGACTGGATAAACCTAGAGGGAGCCCGTAGCATCAGGAACGGATTTCGAGTCCGAGAAGCTCTCTAACTAACAACCGAGAGAGAGAGAATAAATGTATGTATGAGAGAGAGAGAACGAGAGAGAGAGAGAGAGAGAGAGAAATAGATAGATAGATAGATAGATAGATAGATAGATAGATAGATAGATAGATAGATAGATAGATAGATAGATAGATAAAGAGAGAGAGAGAGAGAGAGAGAGAGAGAGAGAGAGAGAGAGAGAGAGAGAGCGAATATCTATAATCTTCCTAGAGAAATTTTTCGTTCTAGTCCTTTCTTATTTATGGTATTGATATTTTTCCTTGGAGGGGAACGGGAGAAGGGAGATTGGGGGTGGGTGGAGAAAGGATGTGACTCTTACTATCTGTAGTGCGGTCACAAATCTGACCAAGGAGATGTCGATAAAAATGGAGTCTGGCCTTTCCACTGGACAAATTGCAAGCATATAGTGCAAGGCCCGCCAAAAATAGGGGCCCATAGTTTTGCTATTAACTATTCCGGCACTGCTCAAGATAATGATTTAGCTACCGGCATTGTCTAGGTATATTACACTCATGTGAGTATACATGAACATGGATTCACGAATGGGACTAGCTGGACTAACCCCATGCCCACAGTTTACAAAAAAAAAACCAAACAAAACCCACTGACATTTGAAATGATCGTGATTTTGAAAGGGAAAGTAGAGAAAAGGATGACAGAATGAACGGTAAAAATGAGCCGGAAGTATTTGCCATTATGTGATTTTAAGTCTGGATTCGGGTTTTGAAAACGTAAGCAGTTGACGGTGGGTAAGTGGGACAGACGGGTGTGGGTGAGTATATCGTTGGTGGTTAGTCCTAGGCTCACAAAATATCGTGAGAGAAAGAGAGAGAGAGAGAGAGAGAGAGATGTAAGGAAGTATGAGCGAGTGTGCGATTGATGGAAGAATGGTCTGGATGAGTGAGCGAATGAATTTTACTGCTTAGAACATCATTGCTAATTTGTTAATTCACTACAGGATTTATCTGCGCTTAAAAAAACGTATTGTAATTGTTCTTATTGTTATTATCAATCGTATTGAAGCTCATGAAACTAGATATGAGATATTAACCTCAGAGTGCGATCGTGCCTGCCGATACCACGTATACATAATTTTTGTCGGTTGCTGACATCGAAAGTATAATAATTTCTGTTCCAATTAAAAAAAAAGGAGCAAATGATAACTTACTAGAATACTGTAAATAAATTGTAACTTTTTATAACGCAGATTATCCAGCTGATTTCTTTACAGTAACATAATAACGACTCTGCCCGAATTTTCGTCTTCGCAAGGAGGGTGACCCTTGCTTCTTCAGAATCAGATGGCATTATTTCATACTGTAAATAATGCTAGCTGAAAAATTCTTTCACCGAATAAAAAAAATACATCATCGCACCTTGCGTATGATGCCATAACTTAAAGGTGGCCACGCGGGCTAATTTTTTTTGTTTTCTTTTCCCATTATTTTTCCCTTTGACACGTATCTATTTAGTGCACTTCGAGCCAATTTCGCGAATGAAGTACCAAGTACCGTGCTTATGTGGTTATGACGCAGTTAGGAGCGCTTGAGTGACCGGGATTTGACCCTTGCGTTAAGAGTTATTCCCCTTACTCGAGCAGCAGAGGCTTGTGGCAAAAAAAGATGACGTCACTTAATTTCCAGCAGCTATACAAGCACCTCTACTTGACGATGTATCATTCAGGTTTCATATAAGGTTCTGATCATCCAACTTAAAAGTATGAGAAAATCAGCTTAAGACTGGTTTTGACAATACATCACCCTGAGTAGGGCAGACAAGGATGAAGCGGGAGGGCTGGGGTTAGTGTTGACTTGGACAAGATGATGAAGTATTAAACAAGTCTAAAGATAGTTTCATACCGCATCGTTTTCACAGACACAGGTCATCAGGAAAATCAAACTAAGGAAGAAAGAAAGGTCACGGCGCTCAAAGAAACGATTGAAGACTCTGCGAGCTTCAGAAAAGAAACGAAAGCGATCTCGAAAAAACAGGATTCGCCGAAAACGAGTGAGTGAGTGAGTGAGTGAGTGAGTGAGTGAGTGAGTG
>JAWQUT010000065.1:423194-454825 GCA_033807755.1 Ellobium chinense | reverse complement strand
AGAGAGAGAGAGAGAGAGAGAGAGAGAGAGAGAGAGAGAGAGAGAGAAAGGAGCCTATTGAGTGAAAGGATATTCGAGCCAGTGAATGAGTATATTATGAAATAATTAATGCATGGATTAGTACATGAATGAAAGTGAAAAACATTGTTAAGGGAATGTGAGTGTGAACTCACATACCTATTGTAAGTGAGTGAGTGAGTGAGTGAGTGAGTGAGTGAGTGAGTGAGTGAGTGAGTGAGTAAGTTAGTGAGAGAGGGAAGGAGAGAAGGAGGGAATTGAGATAGGAAGCAACTAACTTGCTGCAATCAAAAGATAAAGAGGGTTGCATATGCACACGGCACGCGATCCCTCTCGCCAGTTAGCGTGCGTGAATTCGGAGATGTGTCAGTATGTCTGCTTCTCGACTTTGTTGCCGGACTTTCGGAGTACGATCCTTGGCCCTAGCCACCGGCATAGAAAAGACAATTCCATGATACTGCCCTTAAATCATGCATAAACCCAAATCCTAACTTAAAGCATACTTAGGTTGCATGACACTGGCACCGCGACATCTAATCATTTGACATTCATCGTGCTGAAAATATTAGGACACTCCCGCCTGGAGATTGATATAAGGTTAGGGACATAGCAGAATTAGAATACAGAAAGCATACATGAAAGAAATCCTTGACAAATGAAACGTCTAGCGACTGTCCCGTATTTGCATTTTCTGCTTTCACTCTACCTTAACCTTAAACCAAGCTCTATAGGGGAGTATCCTGATATAAGGTCTACGAAATCTGCCGCAGTTCCGTGTTCAGCAAGAGTGCTATGCAGTGCCGTGTGCAGAAAAAAAAACCGCAGCCCTCTATTACAAGAAAAGTATAATGAAGGCTTCTTTTGTCTCTTCTCACCAGAAAATCAGTCCCGACGGCACGACCACCGGCATCACGTGGTTCGAGTGGAAGAAAAAGCCAGGGTACTCACTCATGCGTGTTCAGATGAAGATAAAACCGCTCATCGCAGTAAGAGACTACCACCAGCAACCAGTCAAGAGCAAAAACGAGGCTGTGTTCAACTAAATAAGATGGCCAATGTTCAGATCTCTACCAACAGGATGTTGATGGTTTCAGCTGGGTTCAACGCTAGACTAATCGTAAAAGATTCATGGTAAACTACTCGCCTTGCAAAGCAGACTTTTATGTGGCATAATTTTAATGTGAACGCAGCAGCTTCTATGAAAGCTAGAAAAAGACCTCCTAGAAGCGTCACTAAGCGTTGTGCAGTTCAATGGCAATCTAAATATACGTAAATTTAAAATACAAATTAAACGCTACACAAGACAGTGTTAAAAAAAACCAAACAAACAAAACATGGGTTGCTTAAAGCATTACTAAATGTGGCCCACCCCAGCCATTATCAGCTGAAGCCTAAAATACCAACAAAGGTTGTGCAACGGAGATATTATTAACAGTTGCGGAAAACGTCTTGACTTAATAAAGGCCGCGCAGCTTAGCAAACTGAGTATTCTTCTACATCAACCCAGTACCAATGTTTCCTCTTTATATTTTCATAAAGATGTTGACATTTCACCTCAGAAGCATGTGAATGGCTCTAATCTACAACAATGTGAATTCATACTAAATTTTCTCTCACAAACATTTAAAATTAAAAATTAAGATCACAGCGAGTTGCATTTCATGCCTAAAAAAACTATGGCAAAGTACATCTAATTTGTAAAGTGTCCAGTGATCAACCATTATGCCTTCATGGATCCTCATAATCAAATTCATTCCCTGTCATGTTATATGACTTGAAAATCCGACAGGCCGAAAGTTTTCTCTTGTTAGACAAAATGTTGTTAAGGATCTCATGCAGACATTTTATTTGAACCACAATTCATAAGAACAGTTCTTGTCATTTCAAAATGGCGTCTTCCAGGAGATTCGTCACACTTCAGATAGACAGAATTTTAGCGTAGTCATAATTTAAGGCATTCCTATCTTCCAAAAAAGAATATAGTTATATAATTTGACTCGGTACCTCTAATTTAATTGTACTTTGAGAATAATTTTCATGTTTTGATAATGTAAATTTCATCCTTTAATTCTTTATATGTAGTATGTAACCTACGTATATAGATATGGGTAATAATATGTTCTGTACGAGAATCATTATTGAACAAACGGGTGATTACGTTCACAGTGTTCAAGTAGAGAAATTCATTGTAAATATTACCGTGTTTAGAGTAGAGTAAAGTAATCTGGTGTTTTCGTTGAGTTTTCCCTTATGAATATCTTTAGCAAATATGTTATCTACTTGTCATCATATTCTACTGAAATTCGCACCCTCCTTGTGCACCAGTAGCGAGTGAGACATTGCTTCGCTGAACACCAACGTTCATACATACAGGACACATAAAATGCATACCATTATTATATAATGATGTAGCGATTGTTTCACGTCTAGAAACTTCAAGTTTGATAAGGTATAAACAATCAGATGTGAAAGCCCATTTGTGTATCTGTATGAGTGACAAATATAAAGAACTGTATCGGAAATGCAACTAGACAATTAACACAGAAGTTAGGAAGGGGAAATAACTCCTTCTTCTTAACTAGGGAGGGTCTAGTTCACCATAAAAGCCAGTTAGACAAGTTCACTAAGGAAAACAAAAAGCCCTAAGATCAAGTTTAGATCAGTTCCTCAAAAATTCAGTAGTTTTCATGTCAGATCAGTTCCTCCTTAATTTTGATACTGGCATTCGATTCTGATTTTCGAAGTAGATATGAATTGAAATTTAGATGGAACATTAAAACTTCAGTTCAAGCACCCAAAATAACTACAGTTCAGATCCAGATCAGTTCGTCCAAAAGAGCTATTAGACTCAGATTGAGTTCACGTTCACGAATTGCGTTCATATGATCTCGGTTCTGCCCAGTCCCGTTCTTAACCACCCCCAGATACCATGGAAAAATGCGCGTTTTTTCGTCATACCTACAATAAATACATTGTCTACCCCGTCACACAAAGCCATCGCTGAAATAGATTAGAAGTCACCCGTAGCTTTGCACAATATTACACTTTTAGCACAGGAGGTCAGTATAAACTGTGTACTAGTAAATATACTTAACACTTCTGAAGGCTGTGATTTTAAGTGATTTGACCTTCTGAAATGCTTTCCGGACAATGGAAGACATGGAACGAAAAAATACGTCTGTTTTTTAATGCACATGCGGAAAATAAAGTAATTATGATAAAAGATTCGTAGAATAATTACGATCACAATGGAACAGAAAGCCATGGATTCAGACGACTTGAGGAGACAATAAAGGCAAACCGAAGACAAAGTTTCATTTTTCTTTTTGTAAGGTGTACCCCCTGTCAGTTTGTTCATGGATTACAAAGCGGGCGGGCGCATTCACAATGATATTCTAGGTTTACTGTGTTAATTGTCTACTATATGCCAGCCGGCTGGTCTGACTAGGCGACGAGGGAAATCAATGCAATCCCAAGATGATAGCGCGGACCTTTCGTCTCATTTCTGCAGATTTCGATGTTCAGCGGCGCTTTAGCCTAGATTACAATGAATAATTAATGACTTATTAGAACTGAGGTTTGAGAATTACAGGGCTCGATCAACCATTTTCCCTAAACAAAAGAGACATACTCATTTTCCACTGCTTGCTGTGGTTTGAAGTAAGACGGACAATTTTGGGAATACAATTTCGACTTATGAGAATCATTATGAAGTCTTGTACTAAAGCATATTTTTATCAATTAAATCTCAAATTTTGTTACACTCCTTCGAAAAGCAAAGTACAGTATTCAACGGTTAGAACAAAAACAGAAAACCGAAAGTACTGCTAAAAAGAAGGAAACAAGTAGCACTGTTTTTCTCCTTTTAAGCTTCTCTGACAAAACCGAAAAATTGTTTTAACCGAACATAAGTCTTTGGTTCCGCGAATTTCGTTTCAACCGTTGTCCCCTGGATATGCCAGATAAGCCTTGAGTCCTGTGACTCCTAGCCCGTCAAAAGATGTACAGTATATTTTATCTTTGTCTCGTTTTAAAAATAGTTTTGTTTTTTTTTAACATTAAGTAATATATACTTTGGTTTGTCCATGGTTTATCCCAGTCTGTTATGAAAAAGAATACTGTTGTACAGTATCTGTTACCTTGGTTTTACTTAATAAATATTGTAACCTTAATATAATATAATATACATATTCTAGTCTGATGTGTCTTTTGTTTATGAGAGAAAACTATGGAAACGAATATAGCTGTCTTTTTTTAAGAGGCAGGTGGCAGAGAAATTAGACATTGTAGAGTACAGTGACGACTTGTCACAATTTGTGATATAATCATTGCTGACATTCAGAATAATATCTCAAGCCAATCTTTAAAATATCGACTGAATTTCAATAAGGCTTACCTGGCAACACTGTTATGTAGTATTTAAGAAACCTGGATAATGTCACCAGTGTGGAAATAAAAATTTCGAGATGAGATTCAGGGGCCACAATCAAATGACGATCAGTCGATGTCTAAGCGATCATACAGGGCAAATCATGTGATCAGGAGCCCAGCACAAGATCATCGGGGGCGTCCTCATTCGATCAGTTCATTATTTTCAGTATCTATTTATTTATTTATTTGCATCTGGATTGGAGTGTGTTCCTAATGTGATGCTTCAGCTCGTCTCCATATTTGTTGTGATCACGTGACATGTCAAGCAGACTGCTTGGAATTTAGTTTCGTATTTAAAAATGAACGCGAGAGCCTCTGAGTGTGATTACTATAGAAATTTTTTATGTGACCTCAAGAAGAATGACTGATTTCAAGCAGTCTTCTTAAGTACAGAACCACCAGCTACTGGAATTTAGGGACACATTCCACACGAAAGGGAATTAATTGTTTAAATAGCATAAATGTTGGACGCTTTGACCTTTCCAAACCTTACATCAACCAGCATGCCAGAGACAAGCGAAGAATTTAATTACTTTTTTATCTTATGCACCCGTAGATCGATTCCCCGATATAATGGAAAGCCCTTGTACTTTATTCCATAACTCATTGCTGAAATTACTAACAAGTGAATTGGTTGCATTCATGCGCAATGATGAAAAGTTACATGACATAATTACTCTAAATTTCTTACTTTCATGATTTTCTCTCAGGGTTTGGAATTCCGGTAGACTTCCATTTATTTAAATTAAATGCTTAATAATTTCAACAACTCAAATCTTAAACCTTGGAACGTTGGCACACACTAACAGATGGCTAATGTCTTTTAATGCTGCAAATGCCAGATATCTAGATCTTGGTGCTGCGATTATGTCACAGCTGGGAAAATGAAAAACTTATATTCTGTTTCCAGGCAGACCAGAGAATTAGTTCATAAAAATGAAGGTGTGAACCCTATTCACAAAGTCCTTCCCGACAATGTTTTTTTTTTTTTTTGGGTAAAAAAAGTTTAGACTAATGTTGTCAATTGTGAGTCCTCGAAAAGTAATCTCTTTACAGACTGTGGGGAGAAAAAAAAAGTTACTTATTTAATTGGACTTCGTTAATTAAAATCCATTTCAGCAATGAAAAGGAGACTCATCGCTTCATACAATTTGACAACTATTGCCTCATGGTTGATATTCAAGACTATATTTAAAGTTGAAAATTAGACATAACTTAACACTGTTTTAACACAGTAAACGATAAGGGCACGTCTTATGAACTGACCTTGACTTGTATTCTTCCTCTGTAGACCGTGACGTATTCTGTTCCTTTGAGACAATCATGACAGGGCTGCGTTAGATGGATCCTGCCAGGCTGCAATAAGAATAATTTAGTCATGATGGCAATTTTAATAATAATAATACTAATACTAATACTAATAATATTAATAATAATATGATGATGATGATGATTATGGTTACGATGATGATGACAATGATACTAATAATAATAAAGATAATAACTATAATAACAACTGGTTCATACGTCTCGTATCCAGGCTTGTGCCCGCTCATAAGATTTCATATCATTATCCCATTAGGCCTGATCATCCTAGAGTTTCTCAACTCCCTGGGGAGAGTACACAGTGCCGCTGCTTTTACAGACACTGATCACTAGCATTCTGACACTATCTTGAACTGCTCATAGTCAGGTACCAATTTTACAGAAGGGTGGACTGAGAAAAATATGAATGCTTTCCTAAGGCAATCACAACTCGACAGCTGTTAGAAATCGAACCCATGACCTTTAGATCTTGAGTCCAACGCCACAGCCATTTGGCCACAATTTCTTATAAGTTATGAAGTGGTTGGTAATCAGGTGTCCAGGAAGTTGACGGGGTTCACGCCACATTACCACACCATTTGTCGATTTTCAAGCTACCATGAGTTTTGAAACAGTGACAAAGGAATTTGAAAAATCTAAACAGTATCTTCACCACCAGTATCAGTCGTCACCATTACAGGTACATTATTCTAGTGTTGGCAATTTACTTTATGAGAACAAGCCTAGAAGCCTCCAGCAAGCCAGAGCAACAGCAACGGCCATTGCCAGAAAGATCCAACTTCACCAAGAGCCCCCTGAACTGTCTATGACCATCCAACAAATTTTGCTAGAAAGATCCAACTTCACCAACAGACCTCAAGCTGTCATGGACCTAGGAACCCTGCGTCTCTGTTCCCCCCACCCCACCCCTAACCCATTCCCCTCCCCCCTCGACTAGAGAAGTCCCGCACCATTTGATGCCCATAAACCCCTCTGCATAATTTTTTGTCCCGCTCTGATTGCCGGTACCATTTTATCAAAATCATCCATGTATAGCCTGTGTATGTCCTTTACCTCACTGTTTGTCTGCATTCTAGCTGCTGTGTTGACTGTGTCTCCGAACAGACAATACTGTGGTGTTCTTTTGCCCACAATGCCAGCTACAACACTGCCAGAATGCATACCTGAGGAGAGAAATTGGACGTAGAGCCTATGGATGAGTGGTGGTGCCTTAGATAAAGTATTGACAATAAATACAATATAATTGTTTTAAAAATCGATGTATCGCGGCCTGAACACTGCCAGAATGCATATCCGTGGAGATAAATCGGACATCTAGTCAATTGATGGGCGATTTCCCTAATAAAGTGTTGACAATAAATACAACATTATTGCTTTAAATATCGATATATCTACAAAAGGACAAAGGAAATAAATCAAGATCAACAATTTCATATAAAATGAAAAAAAAAGCGGAGGGGGAGGGGAGGGAGGGTTGCACTGCCTTTCCTTAATTCAGTCAAACTGTGGCTTGTAATAATTCGTTTGGGTCCATTCTCCTGACAAATATACCAGGATCTTTACAGTACAATGTGCATGAATACACAAACCAAGTTCGTGGTACATTTGACAGCTGTCACTGTCATATTTAGTTGAAAGCCAATCCTTTATCCCAGTTCTCACCCCCATTAAAGCATCTTTTGCATGAATATAAAAATGCTAATGCAAGTGATAATGATAATAATAAAAAATAATAATAATATTAATAATAATTATAGTAACAGCAACAATGATGTCCCTCTTTTCGGAAAGGTGAAATTCCCACCAAGATGTATTTTTCATTCTTTTTTTTTTTTGTAATTGTTATGTTACATGTAAGTTGAAGAAGACACTAAGAAGAATAGAGAATTAAAAACGACACCTCTTCGAACAGACAATGAAAAGATCCATTTTTAAGCTTATAAGATATCCACTACAGCTCGATGTATGAATACCTCGATATGAACATAGTCCTACCCACAGCTAGTCAGGGACAAATTGATACAGGGTAAAGAATTATGGCATCCATCCATCCATCCATCCATCCATCCATCCATCCATCCATCCATCCATCCATCGACTGACCGACCGACCGACTAATACAATCATTAGTTTAAAATAATGTTGGAAACCATGGCCGTATGCATAATCCATACGTTAATGAACGTACTGCGTTCACCACGATGAACACTATTAATGTTTTTGGAGTTTCCCGTCGTTACCGCATTGCATTAACTAACATATGGATTATGCATATGGCCACAGATCACAATCTGTACACGTACCAATCCTAACTTGCATGGCCGCCCCGTTGATTGGATTCTTGACAAACATGGCGTTCTCAACCAGTTCTAAAGCGAGGCCAGCCACCTTCTGGGCGTGGTCCTCGCGTTTGTCTGGCACGCCTCCTGCCACCATGTACACGCCGTCTCCAAGAGTTTCCACCTGGTAAATAAAAAAAATCACAGCAAAGAGTCATGCAACGTGATCACATCACCTACCTTGGAAATATGTAAAAAAGAAAATGATTCCCTGCATTCTTTCTTTAAACTGTTATGATTAAGCAGAAAGAGGGAGTAGGGTGATTACAGTTTAAGCGAGGACACAATGACACATACGCTTATTAAGTTTTACTTACATTCTTTCTGTGCTTGTGGAGTCATGAAAAAACTGCGGGCATACGCGGGCATATTCCACTGTGAGCACACACCATCCTCTCTCTCTCTCTCTTTCTGGTCTTTGTATGTGTGTGCACATGTGTGAGTGCTTTTGGTGAAAAGGGAGGAGGGGGTGAGAGGAAACATTTGGTAGAGGTTATACCCGTACCCCAAACTGTATGAGTTAACAAGAAAATCAATCTATTCCGCTCACCTTGAACAAATTATACTTGTCTACGATTTTGTCAAACACTTCGGTGACATTCTGTATACACTGTACAACCTGCATGGGCGTGCCTTCCGTGCAGATATCAGAGAACTTGACCAGGTAGCTGAACAAAATCGTGACTTGTGGAAACGCCTTTGGAAAGAATACATTCAAATACAGTCAATAAGCTGACCAATCAAAAAACCGATTCTTGCAGACTGACGAACCATCCATCCAACCAACCAAGCAACCAACTACCAAAGCAAGCAACCAACCAACCAACCAGTCAACCAGTCAACCCGACCGACCGACTGACCGACCAGCCAGTCAGCCACCCAGCCTTAGTCCAAATGTCCGGATATGTTAGCTAATATTCCTAATACTGCTAATAAAGCGAACAGTTCAGAAACCACATTACAGAAAATCGGGTTGTGATTACCATTATTAATCAACATTATCTTTATAATATACAAGGTGTCATCAAAGAAAAACAAAAGGACCTTTCTTTTCTGCAACAATTTTAACAGAGTTTGTTGAAATCATGTGGAATTTCACAAAAACTAACTTCATCTAACCCAATACAAACACTGAAAGTCTGGTGTGAATAGCTTAAAGACAATGAATGTCGCAACAAAATCAAAACAACAACCTAAAATTGAAAACACTCAAGTTTACGCTAAAATTTGGCCTAATGAAAAGCGCTGTATGGAGAAAAAAACCACCCCTGTTTATTCAGTCAAAACACTGTTTAAATAAAATTAATTATTATCACGCAGCTATGGTGATGAATTTGAACTCCATCTTAACATAATCGAAGGTAACACTGTGACATATCAGCAAAAGTGCTCCACCTGTCCCAGTAACAGTAACAATAAAAATAACACGACAACACTAACAAAAATAATATTATGTTTATTTAGCTCAGACAACATATTCCGTGCACATGCCTGGAAGCGACCCTTGAAAATAATCATTAACATGCAAGTTACGGAAAGATGTTAATTTCATCTGCAGTTTAAAGATAGTAGAGTAACTAGCCCAGAAGTCAGCTACATTTTTTTACTATCCATGCTGCATTGAACAAGCCATTTTGTCATCAAAGCATATGGTGAAACCGTCTGAAATAATTTTTTTAGTGCGAAATGGAGGGGTCCTTTTATTTCCTTTTTACCATTTTCACCATCCATTCTGCAGAAATAAGACTTTTAGTGCAAAATGGAAGAGTCTCTTTTTTTTTCTTGTGACACCTTGTACTCAACGGATAAAAAGAAGTGCTCAAGATGTGATCTTGGTATCGATTTAGTATCGATCACTCAGCCCGCAGCTCGTTGGCTGTGAAACAAGACATGCTCCTCACATAATAAGAGTGCAAGCCACCGGATCCAGCGACTCACGTCACTTTACCGGAACATTTTTATGTCTTCTCTTTCTCTTTGGGAATCCAAGCTGAACTTTAAGGATCCGAGCATGCTGGGACACGACTTTGACGTCACGAAGGGAACAGAATTGAGGTCTGCCTACGTAACGTGAGGTGCCGAATCGGTTCCGGTGGTTTCACGTTTGTCCCGATCGAAAGTGAACGTGTGATTTCTTACACTGGGACGCCAATAACAGGTATCCAATCGTTCCAGCCCCAGACAGTTCCCCGATCTCATATGAGTCAGATTTTTTTCAGGAGAAGGTAAAAATTGCATTGGACAAGTAAAAGAAATACAGCCAATCTCAAGCTTTGATGCTATTTTTTTATCCAGTTACTTTGTGACTTAATTTGAGACATATGATGAATGTATTGTAAAAGGCAAAATTAAAAACACAACAAAAAACCCAGCAGAAAGCCCAGTTTGCAAATTGCCGATACGCAATCTGCCTATGAATGTGACGAAATGGACCTTTAATAGTTCTGATTGGTGATGGACTCAAATGCCCATCTCTCTCTCTCTCTCTCTCTCTTCCTCTCTCTCTCTCTTTCTCTCTCTCTCTCGACCCGTCTGTCTTTCTTACTCTCTACGTCTGTCGTTGTCACATATTCCCAGCACACACACACACACACACACACACACACACACACACACACACACACACACACAAGCATCTCTCACATTCACAAGCATGAGGATCCATTGCCCTCTTGGCTTTAGCATAACAAGCTTTCGCTTTTACGGTCATTCACACTGCTCTTTATCGAAAAAGAGCAACGATCATGTAACTGCGCATAATAAACTATTCTGAAATGCAAGAACTAGCCCTGTGTATGTCAGACTGTTTACGACAAAACTGCATTTATACTTTTTTTTTGCAGGTAGAGTGTCAATATGAGGTGTTTGAAGTACGGCAGGCTTTCAAATACACGGAACATCTGACAACTATAATCCCCTTCACCTTCATTCATCTCTCTCTGTCTCACTCTTTAACATTACTGGAATGCACATTCTCTAGCTCCTCTGCCTTTCTCTCTAACACATCCAATCTTTTCTATTCTAAGTTTTTATCCTAGGTTTTCTAATATTCTCTCTCCCACCTCCCCATCCCCCCAAATCCATACAACATCTCATTTTAACGCCAGTGACCAAGTGGGGGATATCCCAACCTCACCCCCACCCCACCCCAACCCTCCCCCCTCCCCATGAAAAAAAACACTGACACATAGACATATAAACACAAATTACACACGCACACAAGCACAAAAATACCTTCCCACACACATACACGCATACAAAAATACTCCCTCACACACACACACACACACACACACACACACACACACACACACGCACGCACGCACGCACGCACGCACGCACGCACACACACACACACACACACACACACACACACACACACAAAAAGTACAAAAAATCCACATTCGGGAAGATCTTGCCCAGGGCCTCGCCGTACAATAAAATGGCCATGTTTGGAGCAAAATCTACTAGAGCAACAGGTTTGGAACAAACTTAAGAAATGATCAATCGTGTGAGTTTATATCACTCCTCCCTTCCTCCCTCTATCTACCTCTCTGATCTCTCCTTTTCTTTTCTCCTACTCTTTTTCGTGCCATAAAAAGTTTGTCTGGTTCTCCGACGCGAAACCTCATCAAAGCGCACTGGTTCTGAGTCCAGACTCCCCCGGTGCATAACACTTGTCGCACTAAGCAAAACAGGCCAGTGAAAGAAAGGTGGTCTCTGACGCCACTTATATAAATAGACTAACCTATTAATAGTACTGTATTTGAGGAATTGCGGTCAGGGAATACTCAGTTTAAAACCGCAGCCATTGACAGATAAGCTATGCGCATGGCGAATTTAAGGGGAGGTGGTATCCTTTCCTAGAGATTGAAATGCAGATTACACAATGTACAACTTATCACCATTCAATGCATATAGAAATTTCTATGCAAACTGCACATCAAAGTCCTGAGAGGTACATATTTCTCCCTTTAGGATGACGATCTTAGCCTTCTTAATGCGGTGGTAGAATTTATTCTACCGTCCGCTCGCTTAGCTTGAGTGCGGCAATAGAATATATACGCATCTCCTTGCCGAGCTTTGAGTGCAGCGGTAGAAGTTTGTACCCCTGTGTCACCTAACCAGCCGGCAGACAACACGTAACCATTATCCGTAACCATGGTACACAGCCAGCAGGAGGCTGGATCCGAGACGCCTCGCTTCACGGGTGGCAGGAAATCTGTAATTTGCGATTGCATTGGTTGTTTGACACATTTAAATATGACATTATCAAACTGGTTTTTTTTTTAAATTTCTGTCTTGACACATACTAACAAGGGATTTACAATACTCTTTGCCGTGAACTGAAGTAACTTTGTTGAACTTCTTCGCGCAGTTCTCATATAATCATATTTATGATTTCTGTTAAAAAATCACAGGATAATTGCCACTCTATTTAATCGCATGTTATTACCAGGCTCAAGAGGTTTTTTTTTAAAATTTCTGTCTTGACACATACTAACAAGGGATTTACAACACTCTTTGCCGTGAACTGAAGTAACTTTGTTGAACAGATCGAAACTTTAGATAAGCTTTGATGGGATTATGAAGAAAAGTACCTGAAAAACAAAAATAAAATCTGGTGTTAACAACCAGTGCTATTGCAAATAACTGTTGTCCTAAAATCATCACTCTTAAAGGAGATATGCACCATTCAGCAGTCTGGTGTGTAATTTTGGACAGAAACTCTAATGCACTTGTGGTGATAAGCTGTACACATTGCAATTTGCATTTCAACCTGCGAGAAAGGGTAGTACATCCCCTTAAAAAAATAGCAGAGGAAAAATTAATGCTTACCTCACACGTGGACACTGCATCGTCCCCCAGCTTAAGACGGTCAGCGATGCTCTTGGTCAGCATAGAGTTAATGAGATGCTCGCTCTGGAGTCTAGCCTTGTCCAGCTTTTGCAGGGTTTCCTCGATTTGTTTGGACCAGGCAGTTTGCTGTGGGGATGAAGTGTCAGAGAATATAAGTATCTATAGATGATTTGCTTTTTTAGTGGATGAAGTGCCCGTTTTGGCAGAAAAGGATGGCGTGTTTAGCGGATAAATAATGACACTATCAACGGCGGTGTAAGCGTTCAAGTTAAAAACAAATTTCATAAAGTCACAGGCCATAGCTCATCATTTCACAACCAATATTACATGAACACAACACACCGCAAAGACGCATATTATGTCCTTCATACACTCGAATTTCATTCATCTACCAAATTTTCATCCAGCCGACACCCAGATCTTCGAAAAACTAACACACAAGTCATGACGATAATGTTATTAACAATGACTCTCTCCCATCACACTTCATTTTCCTTCTGTCTTCCCTTCCCTTCTTTTACCCCTTCAATTCCTTTCCACAAGACACCCATTTCAGCTCAAATACCTGAATCGCAGTTCTTCAAAACCACTGTTTTTAGCCTTTTTAAGAAAAAAAAATCAGCATTATTGTAAAACTTCTATTAATTCATAACAGCAGAGGTTAACCGTCCTCATTCTACCAGGCTTGGGACAGGCAGTTCTTTAGTACTGGATGGCAAGGTTAAGAATCTCTTTTTAATGATGAAGAACATTGTAATGTACTGTTAAAACGTATTTTGCAGCCCATTTTCACGTTTTTTTCACATGGTTGTTTATAATATTATTCTGGTCTCATACCTGTAGCTATACATTCTTATCTCTGTGCGTCTGTGAAACAAATTGTTCACGTAGCTTCCATAACTGTCCATTAACGCTCTCTATTTGGAAGGTCTACATCTTCACGCGTTAAACAGTTGAGCTAAACTCTTTGATTTCTTCTTGCTAAAAAGAGACAAAATTGAAATTTGTTTGCTCCATTTGGAAAGGTCATTGTCTGTCTTAATATAAAGTTACATCGCATAGGGTGTTGGTTCAATACAGCTGAGTTAAACCGTGAAAAAAACAACAACAAACAATTAGTCGAACTTTTAGCGTCTTAACTATAATGGAAAAAAAGAATATTACCATTTATGTGTCATTTCTCTTTCCTGATAAAAGAGTTTTATTGGGTTTTCCCACCAAATTATTCTCTTCCATCTTCATGATCTAGAGGTTAATAGTCATCTCGCTTGAAGATATTTTCACAAAACTGGATTAGGATATCCTTGATATATTTTCAGAAATTAGGCAATGACTGTGTTGAAATAAAGAACTTTATTTAGAAATAACCATCCAATTTTCTTACGAGCAGTGTTGGCAAAGATAAGCCCTTTCGCCAGCTTACGTTAATGTTGCTGTGAACCTAGTTCCCTAGTGCTGCATCCTATCCGCATGAAATATAACTGTTGGCCGACTGTTGGGGCGGCTAAATCATAATTCCAGGTGTCGCTCGCCTATGTACCACAGTTGTGATCTGGGCTCATACCAATAAATTTGTTAAACTCGTTAGTGGATTGGACAAAAGAAAAAAAACCCAACCAAATAAATAAACCATCGGTAAAAATTGTCTTAATCTGATGAATTGTACTGTTTGTAATTATGGTGTAAACGACGTGGATAAGAATAGAATGCGATCAGACGGAGCCAAATCTGTTTTGGCCATGGAAACTCGTACCAGATTTTTCTGCGTGACTCTTGCTAATTATGATTCGTCATGATAAGCATGACAAACTTACTGGTGGTTTCTGTGTCGCTTAACTCAGTCCACGTAACTGTTATACACAACTTTCTCCATCCATCCATCCATCCATCCATCCATCCATCCATCCATCCATCCATCCATCCATCTCTCCTTCACTCCCTCCCTCCCTCTATTCATCCAGTCATATCTCTTTCTCCTTCACTCCATCGATCCATTGATCCATCCATCCATTCATCCATCCATCCATCCATCCATCCATCCATCCATCCATCCATCCATCCATCCATCCATCGACCTTTTCCATGGTGTATTCCAGATCCGATGCACACTGCTGTCCGGCCAAGACCAGATCCCTGCTACTATCAAACATGTTCAAGTCGTGTAGGTAGAGACCCGCTTTCAGCATATCGTCGAGATTTCCTAGCCTGGAAAATCGAAAAACATGCTATCAGGTTTCAGCCATTAAATAATTAATGTTGCGATTTTCACATTAAGACCAGATGAAGAGTGATGTTCCACACCTGAATGCAAACGTAAACGCAAATTCATTTGCAATTGCTCTGGACATTCAAAAAAAAATGTTATAACTTTTTATAAGTATAGTCTTGATAATGAGACCGCAAAACTTTACTTTCCGATCCAACATCCCCAACTTGTTGTTTATCTACAATCTTTTCTCTTTGATTTCCTCTACTTTGTCTATCGTGTAGTCTTCCAGCTGTTATCAAATTCTACAATTATTGTCTTCTCATGCAACATGTCCTATATGTATTGATTGTCTTCCTCTCACTGTTGTATATAATTTCCTTTCATGATTTGCTCTCTTGAAGACCTGGGCAGTTATTATCTTTTCTGTTCATGATAATCTGAGCATTCCTTTAAAAAAAAAAACCCAAAACACATTTCTGTGGCTTCCAGCGATTTAGAGGAATATCTGAGAAACTCGAAATTATCGACCGGTGTCCTGTGATTCCAGACTGTTGGGTCGTACTGTATAAATATCTGGGCTAGCCGATATTTGAATCAGTGAGAGAGACTGTATCATTTTTAAATATGTTGCTTCAGTTACAACGCTTTTCGTTTTAACTTTCAAGCGATGCTTAGATTAGGCTGGGCTTTCTATGTCTGACCCATGCAGCAAAACAAAGTACAAACGAATGAACAAAGAAAGCAAGCAATGGAATGTAGACAAAAATAAACAAAGAAACGAGGGCGTTAGAAAGAATACAGAAAGCAGGAGAGAGAGAGAGAGAGCTACACACACACGCACACACACACACACACATAGAGAGAGAGAGAGAGAGAGAGAGAGAGAGAGAGAGAAAGAGAGAGAGTGAGTGAGTGAGTGAAAAGAGATCCGCAAACACTCGGTACGACAAAGGCAACTCTTCAGCCTCAGCTAGGCTGTCACAGAGAATCCATATATTATTTACCTCCCCCTGATGGAGAGCAGGCTTTGACTATCCACTGGATCAACCGCTCTTATGCATATCATGAATAAAATGACACCGAGATGAAACCTCAATCTGGTATGGCCTTATAAATAAGTAGTCCACTCCTATTATCTTCCTTGGATTTTATTTGCATTATTATAGCTGTTATTTCTTGTCCCTCTGCTATGGCAACCGCGATATTTCTGGAAGAGCAATCGCGCAAAAGCCTCAGTGACTTCATAAAAAACAGAAAATAGAATTTAATGATAGTGAGAGATCGATACATGGTTCCGGTCACGAGTCATTTCTAATATTATACCAGAGAAGCTAGTGAGCAAAAAAAAAACCAAAAACGATGAAAACTCTCACAGTCGAATATGATCTAGCGACCACCTGTATATCGTGATAACTTGCCAAAGAGACAGGGTTTGAGAAACGACCTTTTATATTTCCTATAGATTTAAAACTTACATGGTGATCATCTGTCTAGCGTCACCACGACTATCCATTTTCATGTCCTAAGACGATCGCCAGCTGGCTATCCTTAAATCTCTTCAGTAGCCGTTTGCGTTAATAAACGTATTACATTATCTACAGTGAATACAACTAATGCTTTGAGAGTTTCTTGTGGTTACCACAGTGATTTAAGTAAATTATGCTTACGGCCAAAGGTCCATTCAAGGGTTTCGTACTATGATAAAGTTAAGGGGACGTTTTCACGTAACCTTATGCATTACATTACAAAGTACTGTACATACACCCATGAAATCTGAAACGCCTCCATTCTCCTCAATATGGAGCTGCTTGGCGGTTGTGGAATGTCTATTTTGAGAGGCTTTATGTCTTCAAAATGAAAATGAGACTAGTGTTACTTTAATAGAAACTGAAATAATAGTCTTCGAATGTGATCTGGGCCTCCCAGTATCAAATGTTTGTTGATGGCGAGAATTTAAAGTACAGTCCTTACTCTTTATAGGCGAATGGTACATAATTGTGAATAAATTTGACATTTTAATTTGTGAGGTAGATCAGATGACATACTATGGAGTGTAAAATTATTCTTATATAGCAAATTTCTTGGTATTCTTATATAGCAAATTTCTTGGAATTTTCATCATTTTATGCGGTTGACCTCATGTCATCTCACACAACAACATAGCGCCAGAATAATATTAGGTAAAAAAGAAAAAAACAAGAACAAAAAACATGGCCTGATAGAAATAATTAACTTCTATAGGATATCAATAACTGAATAAAAACAAAAGCAGAGTTAAGGTATAAAGATGCCAACAGTGTCCGGCATTTTGGTATGCGAATTTAAATAATTCCTCTAAACTTAGAATACTTGCTAGGAGGAAGGGGGAAGGGGGTTGGATTTGAATTTCAAAAGCTTAGATAGGTACAGGTACATTTGTAGACTCGGAATAGATGAGGCTTGGACACTCTTATAAACTGTGTAGTTGCAGCTAAGTAGGTAAGATTACACTGTTTAACGTGTGAAAAAGCCTAAACTATTAGGTAGCCTGGTGCTTTGCCAAAGTTGTCAAAATGTAATTCCTCTTCGGGGCATTTTTGTAGGTGTCAAAAGCTGGAGGAAGAGTTAAATGATATGTACGGAATATATTCTGGCATGAAACCCCTGTTGCAAGATAAATACTTACAGAGGAGTGCATAGAAAGGCCATGGCATCCCAGTCTTTGATGTATTTCATCTGACCCCGTAACAACAGTCTCTTGGTGTTCACGGCTCTCTCGCCTGGAAACCTGCTGGCTGCAAAAGACAGACGAGAACCAGGACTTTTAAAACGTTTCACAAGTGTAATTCCATGGTAACGATGTTCCAAACTATGGGCAAGGAGCTTCCATTGGACAGTACATAAGCAGGCAAACGGACACAATGTCAGACAACTGGATAGACATATTTATATCCGAAAAGGAGGTAAATTTAAACCTACATTAGTTGTCCGACTGCAACTGTCTCCCTTTCATCCCAGTCCTCTTAATTGCACGTCTCAGTTAAATGCAAAATATTTTTTGAAACGCAGTGTTTTCCGCATAAATTGCGAAACATGAGTAAAATCATGCCACTTAGTGGCATCCCCGGTGTAATGGCAGGTAGCTATTGTCTATGGTCCTATTGTCTATGGTCCTATTGTCTATGGTCCTATTGTCTATGGTCCTATTGTCTATGGTCCTATTGTCTATGGTCCTATTGTCTATGGTCCTATTGTCTATGGTCCTATTGTCTATGGTCCTATTGTCTATGGTCCTATTGTCTATGGTCCTATTGTCTATGGTCCTATTGTCTATGGTCCTATTGTCTATGGTCCTATTGTCTATGGTCCTATTGTCTATGGTCCTATTGTCTATGGTCCTATTGTCTATGGTCCTATTGTCTATGGTCCTATTGTCTATGGTCCTATAAAAACGATGAAGCAGAGTCGTCAATTTATATAGCAGCCACCTTCACCCCTCCACCCCCCCCCTCCAAAATCCCACGAAAAGAAAAAGTATACTTAATACAAAATCATAAAACTTTAAAAGGTAAAGAGAGACTTTGGTGAAATTTGAAACAAAATATTAACTACCAGATATAATCTAAAATTATTGCAAGTTTCAGTGATCTAGATGCCTTACTTTTGTCACAAAGACAACATTGAAAACTCATGTAAAAGAAAAAGTGACGTGCTAAGATCCTGCTATCGTTAGATATGTAAAGTTAATTTCTCAGCCATGCCGTGCTTTACTCAATGCACTTAGATGTTTACACATACATCAATAGCAGACACTTCTCTGCTAATGTTTGCCACATGTGGGTTGCCTAGTATTGGGATCATTGGAGTCATTGAACTTTGAAATTAATTTAACATTTTCTTATACTTTGTTTTCAAGAATCTGGGAGAATCGCCAAAGAATAAGACAAATCCTCAGAAACACACAACCATCTATTTTAGTGTCTATGATTACATCATATATATTTTCTCTTGAATGCTAATGTTTATTTTCTATGCACATACCTTGTGTATATAATTGTTTTTGATCCATTGTTTACAATTTCTCTTCCTGATCAAACAATTATGCCAATATATTGGATTAAACTGCAAGAGTATTATATTCCAATCCCAGTAGTTGTGTTATGTTTTTTTCAACCACTGTGCAGCTAAGACGGAGAAAAGGAGGTGGAATGAACAGCTGCATGCCTAAGGGTTGGGATACAAAACATTTTTGGTGCATGTGGGATTTGAGAACAGAATTTACACCCCCCCAACCCCCACCCTCCACCAGTGAAATTACAACCGACTCCTCCTCCTAGTCCACTCATTTGTCGAGCAGCGTGACCGAATGGTTGCGGTGTTGGACTCAAGATCTAAAGGTCGTGGGTTCGATTCTCGACCATGGTCGTGTTGTAAATGGCTTGGATAAGTATTTCATCCACATTTTTCTCAGTCCATCTCTCTGTAAAATGGGTACCTGGCTTTAGGCAATGAAAGATTTTGTCAGAATGCCAGTGATCAGAGCCTCCAAATGGCAGCGGCATTGTATGCTCCCCAGGGAGTTGAGAAAGTCCTAGAGTGATATGGCCTGCTGGGGAAATAATAGTGTGAAGTCGCGTGAACAGGTATTGGCCAGGATACGAAACTTATAAAGCGTATTATTATTACTATTATTATTATTATTATTATTAATTGCATCTTTCTTTTCAATGGCTTTATTTTCCACATAAATCTCGAAATAAAACCACGTATCTTCATCGCATCCTCAGCGTGATGACAAATAACTTTTGTCCATGCTCCTGTGATGTCGTCAAATAAGCTGTCTGAGTTGTCTGTATATCAACAGACAAAAGAGAAAAAGGAAATGAAAGGAAGTGCCGATGTTTTGCACCACCCGTGACATGCATTATACAGATGACTCCAGTTAATCACAATTCCATGGTGCGATAACAAAGCTATTTGTTTTCGGTTTTTCACATTAATAACAATAATAATAATAAAGCATTGCATCTCTATAGCGCTCATTTCCATGACAGGCTATGACGGATCCACAAATTACTTCATCCTTACCTCTCAACAATCACCTTTTTTTTCGTCTCTCCCTCTCTGTCTGTCTCTCTCTCTCGCAGACAAGCACAAACATCCATCTATCACACATTCATAAACGTCCCACGGTATTTCTCATCGGACAATACAAACAAAGCCTTGAGCAAACACATAACTATGTGCGCATGAGAAGCAGAAGTCTGAGGTCTAAAGAAAAGAGTTTGCAGTTGAGCGAAATGTATGATTAAACGAACTGCTCTCTCACCTTTTATGCTTCCACGTGAATGCGGATGTGGATGCGTCATATCCTTCCTCCACTCCACTTCGAATATCACTTTCTGAAGGCACATTGTCTGCACAGACACAACACATCATTAGAGAAAAGTAAACTAAGAAATACACAAGACAAATAATATGCGTGGGAAGGTCTTTAAGCGGAGAGAAGGTTACCAAGTACAGTAAAACCTCGATATAAAGTATGCCCTTTGATATATGGAAAAAAAAGTACAGTATTCTTATTATTGGGGTCTATTTAATACCGAAGATACCTGAATGGTGAAATAGAAAAATAATAATGAATCCATGCATGTGAAATTCATACCTAATAACAAGGTATACTTATTAAATGAGTATCTGATATCGAAGTTCCATCGTAATGAAATAATTAAACTCTTCACCGTCTTCGTAAAAAAAATTCTTGGCCCATTATATATCATTATCATTACTGTATAAGGAAAGAATTCGAAAACACAGCATTATTGCTAGTCTACATAATAATTGTAAGGACACAATACTGACCCTTCTTCAAGAAAAAGATGATTCAGTATATGAAGATCTAGAACTCTTTTGATTTTTTATACTTTTGATTTGAAGAAATTCGTGTTTGAGCTCTGGCAGTGAAGGGGTTAACCTATGAATGCGGCGAACTTAAACGGGCGGTGTTGTTTGTTCTATCCCCCCCCCTCCCCTTCCCCCCATCTCCACCCTAAACCTAATTCAAATGCCGATAACAGAACTGTTTCGCGGAATGAAAGAAATATAGCATTGGTCTATTGACTAATAATTATCATTCTAGCTGTAAAACCTCGCAGATTACCGGAAACGAACAATGTTTTAAACTAGCAAAGCTAAATTTTTTGTTTTTTTTGTTTTTTTGTAAAGGTCTAAATTTGCTAAAAGGTGGAATGATATCCAGTTGAAAAACAGTATAAAAGGTCTCATTCCCTCGTTGGGGGCATTAATTTAACATAGACGTTCGTACAATACCCCTTAATTAGGGAAAAACACATGAAATCTGAAAAAAATACTTTGCAAAAAAACAAGGAATAATGATGAGATGGAGGCAAAAATTGCATTTTTTTTTGGCAGTGATAACTCAAAACATGTGTTAGTTTATTTTCTTACAGAATTGGCACATTACTTTCTGTGGAGTCAAGGTGACATTGGATGAAGGGTTTCCCAAAATAAGGTGCAAACATTTCTCAATGCAAAATATTTATTTTGAAAACATTGTGCATAGGTTACCAGCCCTACTCTGCTGTATTTCTACATAGTCACCACCTAGATAGCTGCATTGCACAGGTCCCATTGGTATACGATCGTATATATCCTAGTGGAGCAAGACAGTGGCACTCCACACATAGCCAACTTGACTAAAGAATGGTCCCAACGATACAGCTGGAAGGTTTTGCAGCATCCACCGCATAAGCCCTGACTTGGCCTCTTCAGAATGACATCTGTTTGAATCCCTCAAACGACATAATTTGTCCAAGAGGCGATTCAACATTGATGACAATGTTGTTGCGCAGGTGCAAGGATGGCTAGCGAGGCTTGAGGACGAATTCCTCGGGGAAAGTACCCAGGCGCTCGTATACCAATGGGACAGATGCATTAATCTCGGTGGTGACCGTATGGAACTCTAGCAGAATGATGCTGGTTACCCCTGATAATGTTTTATTTGTATAAACATTTTGTATTAATAAATGTTTGTACCTTCCCTGTCGGACATCCCTCGTGTTATCATCTTTGTATCTGGGACAAAATGAGCATTCAATGAATTATGATAGATTTTACATTATGATGAATGTTTTCAGATGTGGTGATTATCATGCTTTCTTCAACAGTACATGATTTAAGAATAGAAGTAATTTCTTCAAGTGAACCGGTTTCAGTGATGTATTGCTCAATGATGTGCCAAGAAAGAGATTTATTGCGAATGAGGCTAAATTTGTATACGCTCGTTATCTAGTCGTTATGTATGTGACCTTTGTACGTAGATCTTTTTTTTTTATTATCTGTATCGTTGCCAGTTTATATATTCTGCTGTTCGCTTACCTATCACAGCTTGGCCCGGGTTTCAGTTAAACAAACTTGTTTAACTCAATGCCCAGATTTCAACTTGACTGGACTCTTAGTTTGTGAAATATCAGAGGTAAGAGAGCCATAGTGATACGAGAGATATAATTTGGGGTGNGGGGGGGGGGGGGGGGGGGGGGGGGTTCACCTTCCCTTACACTCAGGCAGCCTTCATTTTGATACCTTTCGACCGTGCTGGCGAACACGATCGTATAGCAATCGAAAGCTTGCGCAATAACGATGGGATGTCTAACCATCATAACAATTCCATTAAAAGTCTGTATGTTGAAGGGTGCACTGGGGGAAAATTCAGCACCGATGCAGTAACGGTGGTAACAAAGATCCCATCGATTATGCACAAGTTCTCTATAGGTCATAACGTTCCGAAACACACCCGACGTACCCTTACAATGGAAATTTAGGAACAAAAATCTCTTTAAACACATCGCTTTGTTAAACATTTTGGTACGTAAATCTATTGTACCCAGTGATAGGTTTGTAGTAGCTGTGTTCTCAAATTACTTGTGGACGACTAGTGTTATGTTTTTTTTTATCCTCAGGTGAGTTTGATTATGCTGAAATGAAAGGCATGTAAGGTATGTGTTAATATCTATTAGCCTTTTGCGTGTCTGTAAGAGTGAGAATATTGTGTCAGTTTTCTAAAAAACCCGGGGCCCTCTTGGGGAGTGTCAGCTATATATTGTAAGGTTTGTTGTTAATATTGTTTTACAACTGAACTCATACGACCTTGTTGGATAAGGCGGATGGATTTTAACACTCAGATCGTCTACTCACATTGGTCCACGTGAAGTCCACCAGAGGACGCCTCAGACAAAACATGTCCGTGACATTTGACCCCAGCAGTTCCTGCGATCGTAACAAGTTGGCCAGACTTCCTCCACAACCGATGATTTTCATTCTGGAGTTGAACACCAGACAGAAGGGAAATAACTGAAAGAGTCACGCAGAGAATGATGCCTTTAATTATGTCAGTTAGAGAGGCAGGTGAGCACATGACATGTCAGGGGCGGGCCCAGGAATGTTGTCGAGGGGATGCGCGCTGAGACCATGTGCGCGATCGCCAAAGGCGTAGGATAGTTAAAGGGGGGATGGACATGTTCCCCCCTCCATACCCGCCAAAATAACGATAACGACGACGCCGACGCCAAAGACAACAACATTGACAACAACAACAACAACAACAACAACAATAACAACAACAACAACAACAACAAAAACAAAAACAGAGGACGCGAAAGGAAAAGTTTGGCACCAGTTCTGTATAGCCGATATTAGGTGAACATTTTAGTTTTTATCACGATTTGTTTATTATAAAGGTGGGCCATGCAGCTTAGGCAAAAAAAGGGGGGGGNGGGGGGGGGGGATCTGAGCTCATCAGCCCCACTCCGGGACCACTCCTGCATACTGATATTTACAAAATGTAACCTAAGAAAGTAGATGTACAAGGAGACTAACAACATAGCCTAGCAAGTGGATGTGTTAAGAGAGTGTGCAATAGCAAGTGAGTGTGTTCAGATTATGTAACAGGAGTATAATAGAAAGATGTGAAATAGCAAGGGAAAATATGAAGAAATGGCAGATTTATATATTGAAAAATATATGTAGTAGCTTGTGGGGATATTAAGAGTACGAAAACTGGCAAGTGAGTGTTTATGACAGTGTGAAATAAGAAAATGTGAAATACCAAGAGAGGGTACTACGTGAACGTGAAATAGCAAGTGAATGTTTTCTGACAGTGTGAAAGAAGATAATGCGAAATAGCAAAAGAGTGAACTAGGAGAATGTGAAATAAGTGAAAAGACAAAAACCAGAACATACGATTACACGTACCTTGAAAAACGTGGAGCTCCTGACTTCTGGGTAGCTGGCCAGGTGGATAGTCCTGCCCCCTTGTCCGCCAGGTGGCGCGTAGCCAACATTGTCAAAATTCAACCGGAAAGTCACATGACAACCTTTGTCTGATACGATCTCCTCCAGGACTTTGATTTCGACGTTCACCTTATTTGTGGAAAGTGAAATAATAAACAAAACGTGTGATAGATCAAGTCTATTCTTAACACTTTGAAATTCCGGTTTTTAACTCAGTTTCAGTTTCTTCCTTATAAGGATAATCCTACACGGCGTTTAGTCAGTAAACATCCCGGAGCCAATAAAAATACTGATTCTAGCCAAGCGACCAACCATTCAATCGAATGGTCAACTACCAAACCAATCAACCTAACCAACCAACTATCTGACCAATCAACCGAATAATCCAGCAGCCAGTCAGCCAGCTAACCAATCAGTCAGCTAAACAGCCAGCTGGTCAACCAACCTAACAACCATCCAACTCATTCTCCACCAAGCAAACAAGCAGCCAGCCAGCCAGCGAGCGAGCCAGCCACCCAACCAATCAGCTAAACAATCAACCACCCAACCAACCAACCGCTCTAAACTATTCTCAACACTCATTCCATCAAATCTGCTGCCCGATCTAATAGTCCACTCATGGATCAACTAGATAACAGAGAACTGCGTTTTTGCACACAGCTCCGCATTGAACTCTTGCTGAACCCGGAACTCCGGCAAATTCTTTAGACAATAACCACGACACTCCAACCTATCGCTTGGTTTATGGTCAGGAACAGGGTTACGGTTGAAAGAAAAAGTAAATTTGGGACATTCCATGGACATTATCATTGTATGGAAACTCTCTCATGTGTGCTCTCTATTTCCAATCCTGCCCCTTACCCTAAACTGAGCTCTAGACGGGAGTGTTCTGAAATACACGTACTGCGCAGAAAGGAAGTCAAACAGTCTGATGTAAGCGGTGCCAATGTCAGACAGCCGAAGTATGCTTGAAGTTAGTATTGTAGGCTTATGCATGATTCAAAGGCAATATCGTGGGACTCGCACAAGAGCCTATAGATGCTGATGGTTAGGAGCACGTGTCGAAGGCCGGAAGTCCGGCAAATTTCGTGAAGAGGAGCTGATTCACCCCGAAATTTACGCGCGTTAACTTGCGGAAGGGATGGTGCCCTACTGTGCTCCATAAACTCTCTATCATCAAGCCGACCCAACTAACGCTGCCAATCTACTCGCATAATAGCATGTTGTCGTTGTGCACATAGATCTATATTTAGGACTATGTTATACTTGTGTCTGTGTGTACGTACGTACGTATGTGTGTGTGTGTGTGTGTGTGTGTGTGTCTCTGTGTTAGTGTATGTGTGTGTGTTTTTGTGTGTGTAGGGTGTATATGTAAATGTTTGTATATTATGTGTGTATCAGTGTGTGTGTATCAGTGTGTGTGTGTGTGTGTGGTGTGTGTGTGTGTGTGTGTGTGTGTGTGTGTGTGTGTGTGTGTGTGTGTGTGTGTGTGTGTGTGTGTGTGTGTGCGCGCGCCACAAATGTGATTTTTTTGCCGTAACTGTAGTCACGTTTGTGTTTGTAATTCACTGTTCTCTGTTCTGTATTTGTTCTAGGCATATTTCCAAATGAATAAATATAGTTTATCTCATCTAAAAAATGAAAGCTGACATACATTGAAGAACATCTTAGCACATTGCATCAGCTGCCCGATGACGTAATATGTGAATCCTGTGCGCATGGAGCGGTATATAAGAATACAGCCATTTCTGTCTTCTGATTGGACGATGAAGGACGGACTCTGAAAAACACATGTTGAGTATTGTAGGAGTCATTCCACGGAACTTGTCCACTCAGTTACCAGAGAACAATAAGAATAATTATTATGACCAGCTTTCATCTCCTTGAATGCTTATGTCACTCGCAGCTCGCATTAAGTCGTATATGAAAATGCACTGGAGTGATTCTAATTAAATGACTGTTGAGGTAAATGAGTGGACAATTTCCGTGGAAAGGTCCTGAGTTAGAAACAGCAATATCTGAATTTTGATAATTAAATTCAAGGTCTCATGCAAGGGAATTAAGCATTTTCAATAGATTTTAATAACTTATCAAGGCACTCGGCTTTTAATGTCGCAACATAGCAGCATCGCTTATTGGCCTTCCCCGCTTAATTGTAATGTTTTTCCTTATTCCAGCAGAGTTGTCAGTAAGCAATGTATTCGACAACATTTCACCAGATTCAAACTGCATCCTGCGAGTACAGTATCTTAATGGAATATGTCTGTTCTGACATGACATGATATTGACTGCAGCTGTTTAAAACTTGGCACCAGGAAGCAAGGCGGATTAATCGCATCTTCTTCGGCAGAGTTGCCAGACTTTTATAGTGCAGGAGCAAAATTGCCTGCCAAACACAGCCAAGAAAAAAACCCAGTCTGGAAAGTGTCGACTAGGGTCAACGTTTGACATGGGAAATGCACCACGAACTGCCTATGTACTGGATATAGTTATGTATTATAGTTATTCATAAACCTTTCTACATACATTAGAACAACATACGAAACAACTGTTAAATGGAAACAGTTTTGGAAATTGTTCTTTTATATATTTTTTTGTTGTTGGCAGTTATGACAGAAGCCTGATCACTTGAAATACCAAACACATTGAGAGCAGTGTAGGTACTTTTTATACAGGAAATTGGCCAGTTTTGACCACAGTCCGTAGGAGCCGAAAATGTACCAAAGACTTAGTCAATTACTTGCGAGCCAATGGTATTTTCAAAACAGCTAGAATCTAAAATCTGGCTGAGGAAGACTCAAATTAGGCAACTTTGCTCTTCAGAGGGAAAAGACAGCACATCAAGAGCACGAACTTGAAAGCTGTTCTGGCCAATGTGATGTCTTACCTGCATTTTGGGGTGTGAAAATCTGATGGTTTCGTGAACATTATCGATCTCGTTGAGAAAGTCTCTATAGGTTCTCCCTGCCAGTCTGTGGAAATGTCAGATGATCAATCTGTTACTCACTCAACCAACCAACCAACCGACCGACCGACCGACCGACCGACCGACCGACCTCCCAACCAATCATACAGGCAAGCAGCCAGACAGCCAGCCAGCCAACCAACCAACCAACCTAACAAACAACCAAGCAACCAACCAACCGACCAACCGACCAACCAACCAACCAAACACTCATATGGGTAGGCAGGCAAGCAGGCAGACAGGCATGCAGGCAGGCAGGCAGGCAGGCAGGAGTTGAGAGACAACCAACCAACCAACCAACCGGCAGGCCAATCAATCAATCAATCAATCAATCAAACAATCAATCAATCAATCAATCAATCAATCAATCAATCAATCAATCAATCAATCAATCAATCAATTGACGACCGACCAACTGATCCATCCATCCATGCATCCATCCATCCCTTCATCCAACCATCCCTCCCTCCATCCACTCATCTATCCATCCGTCCATCCATCCATCCATCCATCCATCCATCCATCCATTCATCTATCCATCCGTCTATCCATCCATCCATCTATCACAAACGTATCAATCAGTCATTAAACTGATAACTCAATCAGTTAATTACACTCAATCAGTCTAGCAAACTGCCTGTCCATTAATCAGCTGATTAATGCAGGACAATCTTGTTATGTTTCGCACATCTACCAACGACCAAATCACTCAGTTAACCTGCCAAGCAGTTTGCCCATGTAGCACCAGAACATAGTGTGCATGTCCTTGTCTCCACTTTCACAAATCCCACTCCATTGTGTTGGGCCATTATATTCCTATTCAGATCTATTGCGAGATATACCAAACATAATTCTGCTCTCTTTTCTGCCACTTTCCCCCTCTGTATCATATTATTTCAGACAGCTGTTTTTGTTTTCAAGTTCGGATCTGTCATGGATTGTTATGTCATGGGTAGACGAGCATACTGTAGTTTCTGCTAAAATCAAATGTGAATTTCACATAACCAGATGTGAAGTTCACGCTACAGTTTTTGCTAAGTATCAAATGTCTCTAAAGTTGATTTTAAAAAACACAAAAAACAAAAACAAAAAAAACCCCAAAACAAACAAAACACACACACATACACAGACATACACAGACACAGACACCCAGCCAACCCCACCACCCCATACAAGAATCTCACCTGAGTATTTTATCATATGAAAACTTGGTACAGAAATTGACGAAACAGGTACCGAAGTAGAGCATGGTGTCCTCCAGGGACTGTTCTTCTAATACGTAACATGTTGACTTGGCCAAGTTCACCATCCATTCATCAGGGTAGGTCTTCCGGAATTAAAAACAAAAAAAAGGCATTAATTATAGAGCGTTTCTGTTTTCATATTAGGTTGTAAATGACCGTTATGGCAGAGGAAGACATCAGCACGTCGTTATGCTCATTTGAGATTTGCCTACGTCGTTCTTGAGGTTTTGAGAATTTGAGCGCTCTCAACCTGGTGCATAGAGCAATACAATGAAGCAGATGTGGTTTAGCATGTAAAATTGGGATATAATAACAAGTTAATCTCTACATTTGTTTTCGTGGGAAAAAATATGATAAATGGAAGATCATAGTAATATAGACAGCTCAAATCATCAAAAAAATAAAATGACTTGGGCGAATGTGGAATGAGCGTGATGATATGGCATTTGCCCGTGTATTGATCTTCCTGGAATTGATAGTAGATGTAAAATTCACACCTGATTGTATTTCGTACCGTGTAAAGTGATCTCATGATTAGGAAATACCATATGCGCATGTCTATCTGTGTCACAACAATCCGTTATAGAGCCAGCTTGAAAATAAAGGCTCTCTACGAGTTGGAACACAACCTACATATTATCCATTTCGCTATTAAATGAAGTGTGGTTTGGTCAGACATTATCTTATTGACCTGAGATTAGATCTATGGTATTATTGACATGTTGCTGTCACATGCAGATAATGAACGGTTATCAACAAATATAGCAACAAAACTATTACACAGAGTAGTTTATGCAGTAAAGATGTGCGTATGCTTGTTTCGCCTTATTTGCCACCTTTTTTTCTTCTCCCTTTCCTTGTTATTCATCACTGATGGCACAGAAGAACATAACAGAGGAGGAAGAACATTTGGTAGACTGCAGACGCACTAACCTTATGAGGTATAAAAATGACATTGGGTATGCCTGCGTGCTCCAAGACTGTCGACCATATTTCCACGCCGAAGTCTTGTTTGATGAAGAACTGGATGCTCTCAAATAACATGCCATACATCCTGCCCCGGGCACGCCGGCGAGAGGAGCCGCTCGGAGTCTGAAATGAAAAGTGCATAACGATAAGAAAGAATACAACCAAAAAAAAAAAAACCAAAAAAAAAAAACCAAACTATTTTGCTATCGTGCTCTCAGGAACAGCGCATGGACCAGACTCAGAACTTGACGGAACGGAATCACTTCTTGCCTCATCCTGAAACAAACACTGAGCTGTTTTACATGCTATGTGGAATGACATAATATCTAAACAGAGGGAATGAGAAAGACCATTAAAGAAGGCAGTATGAACGTGGACAGATAAAAAGGACGACGAAGAAGACAATGAGAAAGAGCAAATGTAGACTTTTATTACAAGCCCGGCGGCAGCGGGACAACTGGCACTAGAAAGACAGAAGAAGACGAGAGAAGAGGATTTCTCTGGAGAAAAGAACAAATTAATTCCAAGCATAGCCAACTCTGCTTAACGGCAACTCGATAAACCGCAATTTTCGATTAATAGCAACATTTTTGGGGGGAGAATATTTCCTTCATAAAACCCGGCGAGAAATACCTCCTCTTAATTGCATTCTTTCCTATAATTGCAACGCTTCCCATAATTTGATTAAGTTGCAGTTAAACAGATTCAGCAATAATTGGTTTCGTGTATACTGGTAGTTAAGCCTCTGAAAGCTCAGCTACAGGCCCGGACATGGCGGTGACAGTGTGGTGGTCAGCCTTGAGCGCAGTGATAGTGACAAAATCGATAACTCTAACAAGATTGTCCGACACAAGTCGGTACAAACTGGTTAAACCCTATCCCAAAGCAGTCGAGTCTATATCCATTCGGTGAGTTAATTAATCAGTTGTATTTTCTTAGTCTACCGTTCAAAATTAAATTTGGGGAATGACAGGAGACGCCTTGAGTAATTGTTTCACATATGATGTACAGTGAGCAGTATGTTAAGGTTGCAGAAAGCCTCACTGGTCCCCCTAAAGAAAAGGACTATTAGAATCAATAGTAGCAGAATATAAACTCTGCCATTGGATAGATTGTGTAGAAATAATCTTTAACATGAAATCACATGGCAAAAGTGGTGAAATTTTGTCTTGAGTTTGTAAAATATAACTGCTGCAGGCAGTGTTTTCCAATGGTTTCAGCGGATTTCATTTGTGTGGGTCTGTGGTCTGCAAAAAAAAAAAAAAGGCCAAAATTTCAACCCTCTTTCATCTAGATTCAAACTGTGAAAAATCTAAATGAAGAACCCCCACTGTAAACAATATATAATTTGAGCACAGTGATGGCACCAGACCTGCAGACTACTCTTGGCCATCTCGGAACGTTCCTGTGGTTCCAGAAGAAATTTTTATTAAATGGCTCAAAGAGGCTTTTACAATCTGACTCCTGCAACCTAAACCCAATACAAAATTCACATTAACATGAAAAAAATTCACTTAAACCTTAAGTGAATCGAGTAAGGTTTGACCGACTCACGTTCCACCTCTCGAGTCAAGGTTAATATCAAGCCGTGGGATTCAATCCAAAGTCGAGCCTCTGCTCCGCCGAAGTCGTGACCAGCAAACTTAATTCTAATGGTTCTGACCGACTGCACTAGATTTGATCGCTTGTGTCGATCCTCTATAAACTGCTTCTAGAATAGGCAACTCTAAAGCGGCTCACTTCAGGTTTAAGCGGTATTGTTGTGTAATTGCGTTTTCAAATCTCGCTTCCGAAAAGGTGAATCAGCCAATAACAGTCAATCTAACAGACCATGTCAACCAATCATATTCCTCTGACAATGAAAAAATGGAAAACGGAAGTCATGATTGCTGGAGTTATAGCTAGCGATACCCGGATGACTGTGAATGCATAAAAACTGAAAGTCGTCCATTGTACACACAACTTAAGAATCTATGAATCTA